>JAODUD010000062.1:26912341-26923237 GCA_026784285.1 Stomatorhinus walkeri
GTGTATCCAAATGAGATCCCTGAATGCATATTTCACTGAGATCCCTGAATGTGTATCCAAATGAGATCCCTGAATGCATATTCCACTGAGCTACCTGAATGTGCATCTAAATGAGATCCCTGAATGCATATTCCACTGAGATCCCTGAATGTGTATCCAAATGAGATCCCTGAATGCATATTTCACTGAGATCCCTGAATGTGTATCCAAATGAGATCCCTGAATGCATATTCCACTGAGCTACCTGAATGTGCATCTAAATGAGATCCCTGAATGCATATTCCACTGAGATCCCTGAATGTGTATCCAAATGAGATCCCTGAATGCATATTCCACTGAGCTACCTGAACGTGTATCCAAATGAGATCCCTGAATGCATATTTCACTGAGATCCCTGAATGTGTATCCAAATGAGATCCCTGAATGCATATTCCACTGAGCTACCTGAATGTGCATCTAAATGAGATCCCTGAATGCATATTCCACTGAGATCCCTGAATGTGTATCCAAATGAGATCCCTGAATGTATATTCCACTGAGATCCCTGAACGTGAATCCAAATGAGATCCCTGAATGCATATTCCACTGAGATGCCTGAATGTGCATCTAAATGGGGAAACCTCAGGAGAACACTGGGAGGACATGTAGTCTCAACACACATGGAGCCATGACAGAGACTCTTACCTGGGTCCCAGAGGTGTGAGGCAACAGTGCTAAACATCCTGACTTGTACTTAACATTTACATTGCTACTATATTGCACATTACGATACATTAAATGATGATACCATGTTTACAGCACGCCACAACCCTGACCTGGCTAAGTGGTATGGGATGGATGGATTGATTGATTGATTTATTGATTTACACTATGTGCACATACTGTCGTCCAACTCTGACCCACACCTAGCTTGCATATAATTTTCTACATATGAAGTGCAACTTTGTCATACATGGGCTTAGGAATCTGGGGGTTGGATGGGGGAACGCATCTACCCCCAATATTTAATTTGCATTCTTCCCGCCAATAAACAGACCTTTGTGATTAAATAACTTAGCAGGACACCCCCCCCCCCCCCACACTCTGTGTCAAACTTACTCTGTTGTTGTCATATACAGTACTGTGTTTTTGAAAAAGCACACCCAGTCATTGCTGTCAATAAATACATGCCCAATATTTCCCTCTAGTGGCCATACTGCAGCGATGCCATAAGAATAAAAAAGATGGCTGAAAACACACTGAAGGAAACTTTTGTTGAATTTCTGTACTATTCATTCCCTACGTGCAAAATTTTTGCTTAATTCCAGCTACATTATCCTGCCAGGGTGTGCCCATGTCTAGTACCATACGTTGTCTGGGTTTCGGCCCACAGGCACCAGGATGCCCCAAAGGACCACATGAGTCGCCCGCGGACCTGTTCTAAAAATAGCACAACTCACCAGTGAGCAGCGTCTAAAATTTTATTTTTTCCTGTTGCTATTCTTCTTAAATCACATTTGCATTTATATAGATTTGAAAATGACAATATATAAAAATAGCATCTAAAGCATGTTTATTATACATAAAGTTTAGATAAGTTTAAGAGGGCGTTTCAAACTGGTAGCCCTTCGTATGGCTCAGTACCTGTGCAGTAGCTCTCAGATTCAAAAAGGCTGGTGACCCCTGCGCCTGACCCTGTACCAGATCAGCAGTTTTTAGGACGCATGCAGAGTGCGAATTACCCCCCCATAATTGGGGGGTACTGCCTTCATAACACTTCTATGACCATTATGGTCCGCTACCGCGTCAGTACAAATAGAGTGCAACATGCACTAGGGGTGTTTACTAACATGTATGCAACACATAGTCATGGTTTGGACATGCAACAAAATGAGAATCAATACAGAAGATGTCTTTATCCTCATCACTATCCAAAAGAATTTGGTTTTAATAACTCCCAGGAATTATCCTAGAAGAAGTATACCAGTAAAAGTAATAAGCCTTTACATTTACAAACAGCCTGGTCTGGTCCAGCAGTCCGGTGTTATTCCTGCCATCTGAGTCCCCCCAGCTCTAACAGCCTTCAGAAATAAATATTTGCTTATTAGGCTAATATCTATCTTGATGATACAGGAGATCTTAAAGTACAGCCTAATTTCTAACTCCTTTTCCTCCCAATGTTTCTGTGAATAAGATCTAATCTATGTTTAGCACAACAGTATCTGGGCTATCAGATGAAGCTTCTAAAAATGTCCATAAATATGAAATTGTGGAATGCAGAATCAATACCACTAAAATTCAAATAGTATGGCTTATTATTTGCTAGCTAGTTTTTTTTATGTTGCCCCTATAGGTTTCACTTATAGTAATGTTTTTTCAGAGCATAACGTTAGACCTTCTTATGCATTAACATTAGCCTAATAACAAACCACACAATCTAATTGTTGAATTAATTTCAGAAAGGCAAAATTTATTCATGATAAAATGAGAATGAAAACACGGGGAGTTCATCTCCTTGGAAAATGACCATGATCGATTTTACCTCACCAAATAAGTCTGATTTAAATAGAATACCTAGCTTATCTTGCTAGTTAACTTAACTAACGTTGACTGTACCGGCCTCAGAAGGACAATGGTATGTAATTCAACTTATAAAGATGTCAGCTTGCATTAGTAGATGAAACACTTAAACAGATAGGTGAAGGTTGTAAAATAACACTTTCAACAGGCTAGACTTCTGCTGACTACTTACATTTACCAACACACAAACGAACACAACAAACATGTCACTCAATGAGAATGAATGAATTACAACAAAAGAAAAATGTTAAGACCCCCCCCCAAACTGCTATTTTTGTCTATTTGGGGGGGTCTGGTTCTTGATCCGTGGACGCATGCATTGTTACAACATTGTTACAATGAATGCATTTTCATTTCTTGCACTATTTAGATATTACTGTCAGACTTTATTAATAGAAAGACTGCAGGCTTTTCCAGCTAATTAGCTTTGCACTTTATTAATTTAGCAGCTGCTTTAATTGAGAAAGCAGGGTCAGCTGACTTCCTGGAGCAGTTGGGGATTAAGGGCCTCGCTTAGGGGCCAAACAGTGACATCACTCCGCCAACCCTGGGATTTAAACCAGCAACATTCTGACCACAACCCCAGTGTCTGTGACTCACTGAGCCACACATACCCTCATAGTCAGCTACATAGTGTCCCTAGATCACCCACAGTGTTTTATATGGCGTCCAATGGACTGGCATCGTATTTAGGGTGTACCCCTGTGTGCCTGTGCTGCTTGGAATTGCCCCCCCTGGCCAGGATATGTGGTTGCAAGAGGAGGTTAAAAATTATTTCAGACTGCAGGGGACCAGAAAAGTCAACTCTACTTGTGAATAATGCAATAACAATAACTCATGAAAGAGTAGTGATGTTAAGCTGTAATTTAAGCAATGTGTGTCTGCAAATGCTGGATGATTAATGGACCTTGGAAAAGGAACACTCAGATTTTAGGGTAATAGATGGCATACTGTTATAGGATGGGATAAGTAGAAAAGTTTCCAGTTCCAGGTCCAAGACGGACCCAGCTGCTGTAGCCATGAGCAAGTCGCTCAACCCAAATCGCATAAACATCCACATGACAAAAATGGTAACAAAATATCCTGCCCTTGTGTCTAGGTGATGGACAGCTCCATGCCATTGGTAGGGGAGCACGTGGAGGAGGACAGACAACTGATCGCGGAGCTGGTGGTCAACAAAATGGCCGCCCTGTTGACGGACTGCTCATCATCACCTCTGGCCTCAGCCAAGGTCTCCACCTTCACCTCCTCATTGTCGTGCATCCCGGGGGCCTTACGGGGGAAGCAGCTTTGCCAAGACCCACAGAGATAAGATTAAGTTTTCTAAGGCATATTTACTCATGGGCATGACAATAACGCTCACCAAAGAGGGTGTCACGCACATAACCAAGCATCAAATGTGGCTGGATTAATTTATCAGGAAACATTACAGCAGGCATATTATCTCACTTAGAGATAAAGATAGCTGGCGACGGCTGCTTTGAGCAAAATTCAGCCTTTGTGGAAATCAGCTTATAGGAAGATGAGATTTGATGTCATTCTCAAGTACAATGGTCACATGTATCTTCCAGGGCCAGGTACCACAGACGACCCAGCCCAGAAGAGCCCAAGGTAATGCTCTACCTCTAGGTGAACCCAGCCACACAGGTCCCTTAGACAGGAAGCTCCCACAAACACCGCCTGACTCCTGTCAGAAGAGTACACGGAGGGAGCCATCTTGGAAAGAGGTTGTCGAGTGTTATCAAAACCTTGGAGACTCCTGAACTGGAAATTTTACTCCCGTAACAGACAAAACATCTGGCTGTGTGATAGTGGATATATTGTCCTCGGGAATGAATATGAAACTTCTCAAAAGGCCATCGCATAATGACTTAGAAACAGCCAGATATGTTAGATGTTTTCTGCTGGAAAATTAGTTAGCTGAATCATTAAAATTGTTTAGTCAGATGGAGTGATTTTATAAATCTGGTTTACTGTATAAGTCTGTGTTAACCCTTAAAGCAGTTTTAAATACTGTAGAAAAGGGTAAATGCTTGGTGTTTTGGCAAAGATGTAGCCATCTGAGATGGTCTGAGGTGTAGCTGTGGTAATAAGTGGTAAAAAGCTTGTGATGTCATGTTTGCTGCCTCTGCATGCTGATGTGTGTCATTCCCCTGCAGGGGCCCTTTGGTCGGCCTCTGGTAGCCCTTCACCATCAGCTCAGGGGTCCCCGAAACGAACCCGATCTGCTACCACCTCGCCCAGCCAGGCCTTCCAGCCCGGGCTGCTCCCTCCTGCATCAGCCAGCCAGAAGCATTTGCCTCAGCTCAAGTATGTCACCCGTTCCTCATGGTTACCGTAGCATCATTTATTTTCATAAATGCAATCGCTTTTTTAAAATGATTTCACAGCATGGCTGGCTGCCTTTGGGCAAAGCACTTGAAGTACTTGCTGGATGCAACTGTGAAGGATTAAATGAAACCGTTTAACTACGTGAAAATCAATCTCATGCAGCAGGGATTTTGACAGCTTTCGGAAAGCAGCCAGATCTTGACTGCCAAAGGACAGAAAGATCGTATCGATCGATTACACTTTGGTTTTTTTTTGCAGCAGTGTTGCCCCATTCATAATATTGCACTCTAGGAGACTGACATGGTTTTGAGTGTCATACATATCATCTGCTCTTTCAGCAGTTCTTACTATGTTTGTTTATGCAGACATCATAAATGTGCTCTGTCAATCTATTGGTGGTTTGAAAAGAATGACCACCCGCCATGCCTGTCGTTCTGCCAGTAAGTCCCGGTCCCTCACCAACACCCTCAACACCCGGGACCTGCTCCACGACAGCACCACCGAGGACGAGGCCAAGGCAGAGACCATCCGCAGCCTCAGACAGTCCTTCGCCAGCCTCTTCTCCGACTAGCTCTGCCATCACCGTGGTTACCGGCCATGTCAGCTCCTCCCACTCGGTCTGGGCATGACCACCCTTCCTTGACGAGACGGAATTCCAAGCGGAGACATACCTTTATGCTTCCTGTTCAGCTCTTCCCCACACAATTTTGACTCTTATTAACATTTTTATTGGCAATATTGACATTTTTCCAATGTTTTCATCATATGACTATTTCATACATTAATGTAAATAAACTCTTTGCAGCCACACTCTGTAGTAGATACAAATGCAATACATGGGAGGGGGGTTTACAATTGTGCTAAAGAACTGAGTAATATTTCAGCAAATAATATATGATGTTGTGAGGATTTTTTTAAATAAGGCAAAATCACAGTTTGAACGTGTTTCACGAACTGGATAGGTGATTACTGCTTCTCTAGGGTTCAAATTCTGGTATTTAACCTCTGACCCACTCCAGATCTACATTTTCTGTACCGCTAATCGGTTTAATCTACTTCTAATTCTTCCATACAATTTTTCATTACAGTTAAATATTCGATTTTTGAAACAGGTTATTTGTAATAGATCCTCGAGTTTTATCATGAATAAATCTGCAAGTTTTTTACATTTCGGTGTGATGAAATGGTAATCACTTGTTGAGCACTAAAACTGAAAGTCACTCAATGTTTTATGCAATGTCAATTGGTCCTAGCCTCTTTGACAACATTTGTACTCAAACCTTTTTTATCGTCACATAATGAAAGGGAGACGCGCTTAACTCTAATAATCTTTCGACTGGCATGCTGTTCACTTCACTGTAACTGCACTATACTGACTGCACTATACACTGCAAAAGCCATAAGGTCACTGGCTGTCTAAGGCCTGATCAGACACATAGTCATTGCTGTACGTACCACGTACTCCTACTCTGATCATGAGTCATAATGAACTATGTGTGACATGTGAACACAGGCATTAAGAGATATATCCTGGTTTTGAGATATATCAAGTTAATTCCTAACATGACGTTTTGTGTTGATGGGGTGCTAAGTAAGAGAGACATTTATCAGTATTTATTTCTTTGTATTTTCCATATTTGTATAAATGGAATTCTGAATGCATTTAAGTATACTTCTGTAGTGTTTGTGGTTTTGACATTTAATATGGACAATTATGATATTTAACGTAGTATCTAGCGCTGAAAAAAATATGGTAGCACAGATTTCACATCAACACACTACCCTGACCAATGTGGATAGATGATTAATTTGGAGATTTCACCCAAGCCTTTATCAAAGTTACAATTCTCAAAGAGTTCCCTAGCCATAAAAAAAGCCGAGCCGAAAGAAATTCCAGAAAATCGATTGGCTTCAGCAGTGTTACCAAAAATCACACAACATGAATATAAAATCCGGCAACTTAAGGCTTTTACAGATTCACCTTTGTAACCTGTAATTAGTTTTCACTATTTTGATTTTATTGGTTTGTAATTTGTTCATCAATTAACTGAGGCTGGCAGGACCTTCTTTTCTTGAATCGATTAGACTCCCCTGTACCAACTCATCCTGTGCGATTGCATCTGTCTAAGCTACTGTGAGCTGGTGTATATTTAGAACCACATTTTCACCTAAGTGTGGCATGACTGCTACTTCTGCTGTCTGTAAGATCATCATTAACTTTTCGAGTAAATGTTTGGTGTGTGCCTTGCTCCATGTACATAAGTGTAACCATAGCGATTTGATTAAAATGTGTCATTTTTAAAATGACTGTTGTTGAATACACCTGTGGGGATTTTTCTTACATAACAGTTTAGTAATACAGCTAATAACTGATTTCAGATATGGGGGGTCTGATTCTTTTATACCAATAACTCCTATTGCCAGATTTCATCGTAGGCATGCGTGCTTGTGTTTGTTGGGTCGAAGTGTGTATGGACAAAAATCCAGGGCTGGTATTTAAACGACCAGTGCAGCACTCTTAAATACTAATATACCTTATAATATCACACTAAAGTATACTTTTGACCATTATGTCAGCAGAGAATTATGCACATACATACATATAAAATGTAATTTTCCCTTTGCCGATCACTAGTTTATCCAAAATGTATAATTAACACTTGTGAACTGAAATCCGATATATTGATTGCAGTCTACCAGTGCCGTGTAACATAGCTTTGATTTGACTGGTGAAACAGCTTCTCTATATTCTCCATTTAAGGCCATTGTTGTGAGATCTTTTGCCCACAGCCGGATGGTGTTTGTTTGTAATCCTGAATTCCTTTAGTTTGGAACAGCAGTTTATTTGAACTGGCTCTGGGCTGACATCTGGGAGAATGGAAATTGTAATATGCTGGATCCAGTCCACGCCTGACTGTTTCTCCCCCTGGTGGGCTTCACATACTTGAAAATGGGGTAAACTTTGAGTTGAGGAACTAGTGATGCTTGTTGTCCAAGGCCAGCTGAGTGGGGACAGCAGAGCAGGACTGCTGGACAAGGGGAAGTGAGTCATGCAGCTCAGAGGAGGCAGCTTAAAATGACCTTGCCCAGAAACTATGGGTACATAAAAAAAAAAAATACTTTTGTGGTTTGTGTTGTCTGAGGAGAATCGAAACCAACATCATGACTGCCAATTGTAAAATATTTTTCATTTTATTGTGACTGTCTCCTAGAAGGCTACACATGAAAGCAGCCCATCCACTCCTCAGGAGCACAATTCAAGTCTCTTGGCAGGTTTCTCAGCATTATAAGCCAGCCCAAGTGCATTGTGGGAAATTGGGCAGCTGTTTGTGCATTTCATTCAAAAATCATAACCAGTCATTACGTGTGCTGTCTGATATTTCACTGGCTTTGTCAGGTGACATTCTTCCTTATTCCAGTGGCCATTTGTTCCTCTTGGACCACATTCATGACATCATGCACCTTGGCTCTCTGACACAGAGTGCACTGGAAGTTTATTCAAAAATCCTACAGGGCTGTGGGCATAGGCCCTGATCTACACTGTCAGAAAAAGAGCACCAATTTGTACCTTTGCTGTCACTGAGTATCATTTTTGTAACGTTGGGGGTACATAAATATTGTTTATACCTTTCACATGTTCCTCAGAGTCGATATTGGTACAATAAATGGTTCACTTACCTACAGCTAGGGTATTGGCAAACCCTTGAAGGTACAAAGCCTTCTTTTTGGTACCATTTTTTCTAACAGTGTAGTGTGGGACACAAATGCCACTCAACCTTTGAAATCAACTTAGAGAGAAAATTATTACTCTGTTCCCTTTCTCTTTTTCTCGCCATATTTTATATGGTTTACTGTGCAATGCGAACTCCCCTCAGTTGTAGGTCATTGCGATCTCCACGCGAGAGGAGAATGGCTGGAGGACGAGCTCCCCGTCCGACGCGCAGTGCTTTCCCCAGCAGTCAAGGGAGAGGAAAAGAAGCCGCTGGCCTGCGCCTTCCCGGTCCCGCTGTCCGCCTGCTGCCCGGCTAGACCACCCCCCAGGCCGAAAGGCAAGAGAGAGCCCCCGCGCGTCCTTGGTGAGTCGCCTACCTGCATGTTCGCTGAGCCGATGTTCCCCAGCATTCCGGACCAGTCACCCCGCTCTAATGCCTGTCTCCCTGTTTAACCGTGGGGGATGCGGGCTGTCTGGGATGCCGTTCCCAGAGTCCCCGTGACTCTTAGAGGGGCAGCGCCGCTTTCGGCAACCTCACTCCAGCTGGCCGCCTCCCAGTCGGCTGCCCAGGACGCAGCCTCCCCAGTTCCGGCTGCCCAGGACACGGCCGCATCCCAGGTAGCCACGCCCGCCGAGTTGACGCTCCCCAAATGGAAGGGTGAGGCCACGCCTCCCCGCTCGACGGTGCCAACGCCCGCTGCCCCGGCCGCAGCCTCTCCGGCAGCCACGCCCGCTGCCACAGCGGCCCCAGAGACTCCTGTCCCGGCCCCAGTGACTCCTGCCCCAGGCCCCGTGCCGGTGACACCTGCCCCAGCTGCCCGGCTGTCCTGCTCACCTGCTCCCGCAGCCAGAAAGGGTAAGGCCACGCCTCCCCTCTCGACAGTGCCGATGCCCGCTGCTGTGGTTGCCTCGCCGGCTGCCAAGCCCGCAGCCGCCCCCAAGTCAGCTGCCAAGCCCACAGCCGCCCCCGGTTCGGCTGCCAAGCCCGCAGCCGCCCCCAAGTCGGCTGCCAGGCCCGCAGCCGCCCCCATGTTGGCTGCCAAAGCCGCAGCCTCCCCGGGCCCTGCTCCAGAGGTCCGGCCCGCAGGCTCCCCGGGCCCCGCTGGCGCCCCCACGGTGCCTGCCCCGGCCGCGTCTCTGACAGCCGCACCCGCTGCCAAGGCTCCTCCAGTGACGCCCGTCCAGGCCCCTCCAGTGACGCCCGTCCCGGCCTCCCCGGTGACTCCGGTCCAGGCCTCTCCGGTGACTCCGGTCCAGGCCGCCCCGATGCCGGTGACCCTCGCCCTGGCCCCAGTGCCGGTGACTCCCATCCCGGCCCCAGTGCCGGTGTCACTGAACCCCATGACTCCAGTGCCGGTGTCGCTGAACCCCGTGACCCCAGTGACTCTGACCCCAGAGACTCATTCTTACCCCAGTCCCTCTTGCCCCAGTGACTCTCGCCCCCGAGGCTCCTGTCCCTAGTCCTCTCGCCCCCGAGGCTCCCGTCCCTAGCCCTCTCCTCCCAGTGACTCCTGTCCCAACCCCTATGACTCCTAACCCCACTCCAGTGTGTCTGACCCTGGCCCCTAGCCCCGAGGAGGACCCCGCCTCCTCCTGGCTGGGAGAGGAGCTTGAGTGGGACCCCTCGGGAACGTCTTTGCAGGGGAAACTTAGACCCCGATCAGGGTCGCCCTGCCTAAGGCTGTCCCGCCTTTCGGTGTCCCGGAAGGGGAGGGGACATAAACGCGGGGTCTAGGTCCCGTCCACCCTGCCCTCTGGCTCATCCTCGTTCGCCCTGTTTGGGGATCGGTGGTCACCTGCGTCGCCAGGGGCTTCGGCCCCTCGGCCCCTGGCAGGTTCCCCGGCGGGGCCTCGTTGCCCGTCCTCGGGCCAGCCGTCCTCGCCCCCTCTGTCGCTTCCGGGGGCCCAGAGGCTGGCTCCTTGGTCGCCGGCAGTCACGTCTCCTGCGGCTCGTCCGTCGGTCGCACCTGGGCCGGCTCTGCCTGCGGCGTGGCCTGCCGCAGCTGCCCCTCCCTCCTCTCCTTCGTCTTTGTTCCCTGGTTCTCCCTTGTCTTCTTCCCTGGGGCCTCCTCCTGCTCCCTTGCTGGCTCGTCCGTCCTTCCCTCGTCCCGCCTCCATGTCCCCCTTGTGGTCCCCTCCGTCTCCCTCGGTCCTTGCACCTGCGGCTCCTCCGGCCGCCGCCCGTCACCCGTCTTGGATCCCTCGGGCTCCCCCAATGGTCTCTTCTGTCCCGCCTTGGTCCCCTCCATCTGCTCCTCGTCCCTTTGTCTCCTCTGTCTCCCTTCCTCATTCCC
>JAODUD010000062.1:26923337-26936647 GCA_026784285.1 Stomatorhinus walkeri
GCACTTCAGCTAACTCCCACTCCCCCAGCAATGGAGTCCCGGCATTGCCGACAGTCCAAAGTGCACTTCAGCTAACTCCCACTCCCCCAGCAATGGAGTCCCGGCATTGTTCTAAGCAAGTTTTTACAAGTTACACTGGGGTTATAACCATAGTGTGCAGGAGAACAGTTATTGCAACTCATAGTTTGAAAGGATGTCTAGACTCATCACCCTGTATTGACGTTATAAAGTTATAGATTGATATAAGATTTACTTACCATCTATACATGTATGAGTACAGGAACAATTCTACAGTTTTCCATCTTTGCGCTCCTATGAGACAGATATACAAGGGATTTGTCATGTGCTACAAATTGACAGAATTTGCCATACATTTTAAATGTGGTTTAGAGCTTCTCCAAGATAATGAATAGTTCCACTATGAAGTTATCATAAAATGGGGACTGCAGGCATTTCTCGATTTCAGGTGCTGGTGTAATTCTCTTTTCCTGCCACCAGAGGGCATCATAATACCAACACACACACACACTGGTTTTTGTCTGACATTAAACCAAGAACCAAAATAACTTCCTCTTCCAAAGCAAACACTGCTTAATCAACATAAAATTACTCTTTCTGTCAGTCTGGATTTGTGAAATCCACCAATAAGGTTTACCTGTTCCTTTTTAATTTGTATGGACTTCAGTAACTGGTTCTGGTTAGACTTCACCAGCACTCGGGGAGAGCTGGGTGAATTTCAGGTTACCACAGTATAAGATCAGTTTGTTCAGATTGTTCCTGTAAATGAAGTTTCTGAATACCATCAAAATAGCAATGATAAAATGAGAAATACATTTTCCCTTCTGAAGCTTTTATGAAAATGAAAAACTTGGAAGACTGAAAGATAGATTAATGGATGGATAATGCAATAAAATAAAAAAATAAAATAAAATTAGCCGATTACCTGTGAAATCTACCTGTGCTTATTAAAATTCTGAGAATCATGCTTTCAGGTAAGACTTGTGGAAGTTCTTGGACTGAGATAAAGCACTTAAACTAAATAGTGTTCTTCTTCTTTTTTTTTTTACAAGAAACCACAGTGGCTACAGTTGTTCAAACACACTTTACTGTTTGCTTATCTCCCATGCGTCCTGCTGAACTCTGCCTGACCTCTTAAACTATGCAAATTTTCTCCCACTCACTGGAAAAACATTGTAAAAAAAAGGGGGGGGGGGGGTGTTGAGTTTAGAAGGAATTCCGATCCCACTCCACAATACATTTTTAGGAAAATAGATTCAGTGGGAGGCACAGAAAGAAAAGCGACTGGGTCTGGGTGATCTTTCCGTGACGATTCATCTCCTGGCCTTTGCCTGCCGATTCTGGAATTAATGAAATCCAGCTGATCCTGATCAGACTAATTGACTTGTTTTAAAATGGGTTAACTTTTACTGATTTTTACATTAGCCAAATAAAGGTAGCATAGCTCTGTTTTGTTTTCCACAGGAATCTGTTCAGATTGTGATCTTGTTCCTGCAACTTTGTTACACGCTAAACCGCTCTCCCCAATGCTGATAATCAAAGAAAAACAGGAGTAAGCAGTCTGAGATCTGTATGCATGAAATAGATGAAAACTATAAACTAACTGAATATTCGGGGTTGGGTGAACCTTCTGCTTGCAGAGCACTGCAGCAGGATCAGGTAAGCAGTGCACATATACTTAATCTTGCACATATTTTTCTATACAAAAGTATTCAGTGTGTGGGAGAGTAAAATATCCTTGGAATGAATCTGTTTCTTTCATCTCTGTCCAGTTAGTTGAAAATGTCACCCCTTTTAAAGGAACTGTAATACTCCAATCAAGTTTTAAAAGCTTACCGCTGATGCTTTAAATTTCATTGGCCATTAACATTTTACTCCTGTTTCCGACTGTCATGCTCTGACCTTCTGTTCTCTTTTTTGTGGGTTTTTCAGCTTTAGGTTGTCTGCTGTCTGGAATTCTGAACCCAATATGAAGACTAGACTTGTGGCATCTCAGCCTTACTGCTTTGAATACTTGGCTACCCTTATAGAGTTTGGTGTTTCAATGTTCTGATGCTCAGTGACTAATGGCCAGAAAAAAATTGTTTCAAATTGGGGAATATTTTAAATAATATTAGAAAATGAAAAGCTAATACAATTTCTCGGTCAGATATAAAAAATTAGCCAGCAATTTCCTTCACGATCTCAAAATAAAAATAAAGCAAAGACTGACTGCTTCCCCCGCTATCTTCATAACTAAATCATACCCTTTAGTCTTTAGAAATTTATATTCGATATTCATTGACAAACATTCCTGGGGAGCAGCGCAGACAGAGAAAGATGCCCTGGGGAGCAGCGCAGACAGAGAAATATGCCCTGGGGAGCAGCGCAGACAGAGAAATATGCCCTGGGGAGCAGCGCAGACAGAGAAAGATGCCCTGGGGAGCAGCGCAGACAGAGAAAGATGCCCTGGGAAGCAGCGCAGGCAGAGAAAGATGCCCCCAAAGTCCAACCTGATTCTGACAGATAACCATCTGCAGATGAGTTTGAAGAAGCTGAAGCACGCTTGGGATGAACCATCTTCTCTCTGTTTTGATCATAGGTGCTCTATTCCTTCCTGTCTTTATGTGGGGGAACATGACCTGCAGTCTTATTGTTTATCTATATCTGAGCAGAGATTAGCCTACTGGGTGGTACATTCAAGGTGATCACCCAAGGCCCACTGCGAGGAGATGACATCAGCCACCCAAAGGTGAACACCCCGCAGTGTGAGATGCAGTCATCCAGGGGGCACACCTCTGTGAGCCTGCTAGACCGGCTGTCATCTCTCATGCTCACAGTTTTGTCTGTTGAGGGTAAAATCAAACAAGAGAAACTCCCATTTTCTGATGGGACATTATTGGAATGACATCAAACAGCATCCGGCCCTGCAAGGGGTCCTCCAACCATACAATTCTTCACCCAGCAGACAGGATACTGTTTTGTTCTCCGCGGGAGTAGCTCTGCTACAGGCGCCCATAGGAAGCCTGCACACGTCATGAAGGGGATGGAGGAAGCCCTCAGGACACTCATCCTCGGAGGGGTCAAAACCACTGGGGAGCCAAAGGGGTGTCAGACCTATTGGGGATCGGAACTGGTGCAGTGCTGAGGCATTGCTTGCTGCATGGCAGCACTCGGGCCCTAATCTGAAGCAGTCCATCTGGGTTCTTGTCCCTCTGGTATGATGACCATCTTCCTCTACTGTCGGAGGAGCTTCATAAACTTCACGTTTCAGTGGCGGCACTCTCTGAGGTACGCAGACTGGGGAGTGGCGAGATGTCTGTAGGAAGGTACACCTATGATTGGTGCGGTCGCTTTGACGGCTGCCATACTTGGGGAGCAGCTGTTGCTGTAGGGGATCGGCTCCACCTGATGGTGTCCAATGTCACTCCGGGATCCCCCTGAAAGGCCAGCCTGTACAGCAGCACTGTGAGCGCTGTGTTCAGTGCAGGCAGAACCTCTGCATTCCTTCCAGTGGATTCTGGCCTTTGTCAGGGGTGTGTTCTTGCTCTCTGTTCAAAGCTCATATAGACTGGACGTTGGGCAGGGTTGTGGGGATCAGTGACTCTGGGGCATCTGTTGGTAAGGAAACATTTACCAATCTTGACTTTGCCGATGATCCTGTGATCTTCACAGAGTCAATGGAGGCTCTGAGCAGGGTTTTCAAGAGACTGAGCAAGGAGTCTGAATGTCTGGGTTTGCAAGCATCCTGGATCAAAACCAAGATCCAGGCATTTAATGACCCCTTGGGCACAGCCATCCGCAGTGTGTCTGTCTGTGGGGAAAATGTCGACCTCACTGAGAGATTCACTTACTTCAGCAGCTACAGGTGCCACAAGGTAGCTGCCCCTTTGCTGTAACCTGTATGCCGAGCAAGGTGGGGGAAAAAGAATTTCCCCACAGGGATTAATGAAGTATCAGAATTCCAGTCTTTATGCTGGACTCGGGGAACTTGGTGTAATTTGTGCAAAGGGTCAAATATCTAATGGAACAGAGAAAGAGTAGAAGGGCAACTGGACTGTTTCACTCCTGTGTCACATTTTCTGCCCAGTGGGTATTGATTTTAGACATGGTGCTGTGGGAAATGGAAAACCAGTGGGACAGGACAGAACATTCAGGAACATGGTGTGGACAAGGTCCCCTTCACTCCCTAATTAGCCCCTAGAGCCAATACCTACATGCGGCACTGAGGTTGTGAGGGCTGTACTCTTCCTTTCGGGGTTGATGAGTTCCTAAGAGGAGCTTATACTGGAGTAAGACCAGTATGTTTCAAAGCATGTTACACATGGACTTGGTGAAGGACAGATGATCCACATAGTAACTCACAAAATGGGACTTTGGAGGAAATGTGTGGCTCAGAGGGCTACGCCTCTGTGTCTGTTATTGGAAGGTCACTGGTTTAAGCCCAGCCTCAACTGGTCTGCGAGCAAGGCTCCCTGAATGCCGCTATAGGTGGCTGCCCTTCGCTGGCAAGCTTGTTCTCACGGAGAGCAAGAGTACGGAAGTGAAAGGAGAATTTCCCCACAGGGATCAATACTAAAATAAAGAACATGGAAAAACAACAAGGACCATGAAAAACAAAGCAGGTAGACAACACAGGAGCAACACAGGAACAGGAACAGTGTAATACAGGAACAGTGTAATACAGGAACAGTGTAATACAGGAACAGCCCTAGCTACAGTCACTAACACAGGGCTACAACAGCTACAAACACACAATGACTAACTGCGGAAACAGGGCACGGGCTGGCAAATATATACACGTAATGAGGCCTTCAATGAGGCAGAGGTGTGGGCTATTACAGAACACAAATGACTACAAGAAATAGGTATCCCCCAATAACCCTAGACAGTAGAAGTGTCTCCCCCATAGCCACACGCTCAGCCCATTAAGCTGCATGACAAGAGCAGACACTAGGAACTAACAAATGTGAGAAATAATGAGAGACAAGATGACCAGCGAAACCAATTGGCCAAATGGAGAAATGACACATGGACCGGGGGCAGGACGAGAATTTATCCTGACAAAGTGTGGAATTATAGCCTACAGACTGTCAGTGGGATATAGTCACACTGCAGAGGTGAAGCAGGTAAAGGTCAAGCAGGTAAAGAAAATGGATGGATGGAAAAAAACACTGATGAGGAAAAGAATGTGTGCTTTCTACCTGTAATCTTATGGCTACAAAACTGTTACCTCTGTGAGAACCTTTAACAGAATGTTGTTGAAAAAGTCCTTTTATCCTGTCTATTATGGGATATCCTGTTCTGTCAATGGAAGCTGCTCACCCAACCAATCAATCAGGTGTTGATGGCTCACAATAAAACATGCAATTAGAACAAGATGAGCTTCCTCACAAAAATCATCTCCATACTACAATGGGGCTTTAGGCAGTACCGGCCATGCTGAGCCTCAGGACCCCCGGACAGGGAGTCCTCAACCCGACCCACTGACCAGACGAGGAAGACCAACAAGAAGCTACGACTCCTCTCGCTCTCCTTGTGTGTCATAACCGTTGTGTTTTTCTAGATCTTACAGACACAGATGCTGTATATACTAAGTAAAAAGCAGCCCCTCCTTAATGCTACAGTCATAACTGATATACGTTGCAGTGAAGGAGAGACAGCAGAACAGACAAGAAAACGATCCACTACTGATCGACTCTTGCTGATTAGCTTCCCACTAAAATGAAGTTCAGGGGCAAAAGCTGTTCCATTCGGTGATGTTAGGAAGAAAAAAAAATACAGTGAGAATCAGATAACAGTGAAACGTGCTGGAAGTCCATGTATAGTTAGGGAGATAAAACTTAGCAAGAAACTAAATATAACGGCTTAGTTCTGGGTCATTAATTCTGGAGAGAGTCACGTTGTGCTGTGATGTGGACCTCAGCATATTAACTCCTGGAAAAGAGAAATAATTTTGAAATGTCTCCTTGAGTTTTTCTTTTTATTACAGTTGCAATTTTTTAGAACGCTATCACCAGCAGAATGAGTTCAGAAACTCAATTTTACCTATTTTAAATTACTAAAACTAAAACTAATCAAAAAGAAATCAAATCAATCATATCCATTAGTTTCTTTAAGATATTAAGCATAGCGCACTTTACTGTTTTGACACTTTAGTTTTAACTTTTCTGTACATTACTTTGTAAAATGTGCCCGTTTTTGTATTATCTGTCCAGGGACTGCAGATTTCTAGCTAACTCTGGCACTGTTATTAATTATGCATTTTCCCTGTCAAATAAATAAGTTAATAAATGTAAATAACAAATCACTGAGATGCAGGCCTCTCCCATGTTATCTAGAGAGCTCAGGACCCTCAGAGGACATCAGTCATGTGTGAATAAGATTAAAGACTGTCCCCCCACCCCCCACCCCCTCAGTGAGCAGTCCTGGTGGTGCTGGCACGGCACCCCAGCCAACTGGCTGCTCAGAACAGTGTGAGCGTGCGACAGTGGGGAGGAAATGCAAAGCGAAAGAGCGACAAGGAGGTGAATCCCAGGGCCAGAGCCCCCCATGCATGATAATTATCACCTGGGGGGCCAGCAGCATCTTGTACACACATTCCTGCTCCCATATCTTTGGTCCCATCGAGCTGTCACGCCTTCTGCCGACATGGTTCTCAGAATCCAGGGCTGCCCGTAAGCTGCCTAACAGGATAAATAAAGAGCTGCCCATATTAACTCCTGCTTCATTTTACCTTTCACTCTAGACTGTCCGATGGGAGTCAGGACAGCCGACTAGCAATCTCAAGATTAGACCGCTAAACTAAATTGTGGTCTGTAGGAAGCATCTAAGATTTTTTTTGTATTTAAAGATGAGAGTAATAACACTTTGAACCCTCACCGTCAAATTAAAGCCATTACCTAGAATCTATGAAAGTAGACTTCTTTACTGTTTTGTATATCTGTGCATCGTTGATGCTTACCCATCATGCATTGCCCCTGAATTCCTCCCGCACTGTGTATGAATATCATGGTGTTGACAGTGAGCTTGCCAAAGGACTCCGCAGTCTAGATTTAATTTCCCATTTTATCTACCACTCCCAGAACACAAGGCCTCCACTTCTACAAAATGGAAACATCGGTTCTGATACAATCGGAGGTATTTCAGATCTTCAAGATGCACGTCCATGCAAAAGTTGAATTAGATATTGATGTGGTAAATAACAGCAGCGCAGAGAATCATCAAAATGCAGAAGGGTTAGGGTTTGGGTGGAGTATTTTAAATGTCAGAACACTCAAGACAACAAACAGAATTGTGAGATCAGCCTATAGTTCAGATTTGATCGCTAGACAGTGAAAATGTGGTTTTAGGTAAATCGTAACAGATAATGGAAAATTATGATGAGTATGTACAGCTTAGAAACGCATTTAGGGATAGTTGATAATGGTTAACATTAAATTGACAGTATAATTTATCTATTTAAATGTAATTATGTAAATTTTTCAGTTTTTAGGTTTTGCAAAGCACCTTTTATGTACAGACAGTTTCCCCCCTTGTAGCCACAGAAAGGCATTAGATAAATACTCATTTCAAGTGTAAAAAAAGAGACATACATATTTTCATAAGTGAATTACAAAAGTCAGACCTGGTCTGTATCTGGACAGAAAAATTCCAGAGGTGAAACAATCTTCAGCAGGAAGTCATACTGGAGTATAGTGTCACTGGAGGACATTCAGTAGAGTGTCACTGGAGGACATTCAGTAGAGTGTCACTGGAGGCCAATGGCCAGGGTTAACAAACTCATTACCAAAATGTAATTCCACGAGGGGTGTCCACTGCCTTGTGCGCTATACTGCCAGGGTCACATGTACTGCCAAAGCAGGTGAATGGGGCTCTGAGTAGCTCAATGCTTAAGGTATCTGTGGCCACATTCAAAAGCTCACGGGTTTGATTCCCTTGGAGGGCAGAGTAATGATGTCACCTTTTAGCTGATGAACAGGGCCCTTCTAAAGAAATGCTGCCTGATTTTTGGTTGTGTGTCACTTTGGACAAAAGCGAATGCTAAGAAAATGTATACTGTGAACAAATTAGAAATTTTAATGAAATAAGATCAGTATCATTTGGTAACACTTAACCTAAGACCATGTTTTTATTAATTTATTAACAAATTCTTAACAAATAATAATGCGTTCACAAAGCATTATAAACATTTATAAAAAGGCACCATTATAATATATTATAATTAGAATGGTTGGTATAAGCATTAAGGATGCTTTATAAAGGTATCTATAGTGCATTATAGATGAAAGCTTCATAAGGCAGTCATAATGCCTAATAAACATGCTATAATGTGTTATGCCTTTTTTCTAAATGTTTATAGCCATGTTTATAATGCTTTATGAATGCTTTATCATGCATTAAGAATGTGTTTGTGCATGACAAAAACATGACCTTAAATGAAGTGTTACCCTTTATTCTACCATACAACCAATTCTCCCTACTGCTTCTGTTTTTGCGGTGTATGTAACTTGGGTTTAAAGTGCTTTATATCTCTCCTTCCCCTCCCAAGGGCACATGATATTGTTTCTGCGAACCAACCTGGGAAAAAAAACACCTCACTCCCACTTAAAAACTGGAAAGACCTTGGTTACATGGAAATAGTAACGCCTCACAAAGCATAAAGTCACCCTCCGTCGTCGCAGAAGTGCTTGTGTACTTTGCATGGGAGGGGTAATATATACGGAAATGTTCCTCCTGCTTTCATTCTGCGAACCTTCAGATCTCACTGAGGCTACCATCTAATCACTTTGTGCTGTCAGGCTCTGCCATACTTTGCATTGTTTGGCACTGTAATGCTACCAAACTGGGGGCTCCAGACTAAAATAATCTTTGCAGGCGGTTAGAATCAATTCGCTACGACCCTCGAGCTCAAAACCAGAACTCATGGTATAAATATCCACTTGCTGTTTGGTTTAAAAATTCTTCCAGAGACTGCGGCTGTCTGCTAAACACACAAATATAATAAAAATCAAATGTCCCTGATTTCCTTCATTTTTCTTATATTTACCTTTTTTTTAACCCTAGAATCCAAGGAGATTTTTAAAACTAACATTTAATAAAGGTGGTATGAAAGATTCGTGTTTTGTTAGATAAGTGCGAGGTCACGACGTGGATTGAACTGAATTCTGCCAATCGATAAAACACATTTCTTTCCTGTGACTGATATGAAACATAAGGGCGATTTAAGAGCAGCGAAACTGCGGCGAGAAGCAAATTCATATTTGCTCTTTCAAAAATGAAACGTCACAATGAAAACATTCCATTTTCTGCAAGATTTTAGGAGTAACACAGGAGCCGCTGGGCATCCAGGTATGTTAAATTATCATAACAGCCATGAATCCTCTTCTTCTGAGCTGCAGCCCAACCCTCAACTATAAGTTCAAGGCTGAAGCTCTACTCCTCTTCCCAGCACTGACTTTAGGTCCCCCCCCCCCCCCCCGGGGGAGAAATATATCAAGCAGCCGGGAGCTGTTGGGGGGGGGGGGGCTCCGGGGATGAGAGGAATCCGCTGCGAGTTGGAAAGCCTGCGTGCTGGTCACAGCTGGGAGGACAGGAAGGCAGACTGACGGGGGCAGAGGCATAAGGATGCTGGCGCATCAGCCGAAAGTGTTACTAAAGTCAGTATCAAAAGCAGCCAAGAGCCTGTGGTGTCAATAACATACTATGACACTCAAACTTCATACGCCACCATTATTGAGTTTGCTACCTACTGCACCACATAGATCTCAGAGAATCCGTCGAATGTGTATATCATGTATGTTAGGAAGATAATCACTCCCAACTGTTTTAGCCCCCACTGAGTAGGGGCAGAGTAGGTACTCTGGGCGGAAACCACAGGGTATTTCGGGAAGTCCCCTTGTAATTAGCTGCCCTCAGACAGGGCGCTCCCTTGTCCCTCCCAGGCCCTGAGTAAAATTCACCTTCCCCCCAGCTGTTTTGGAAGGAAGGCTTTGAAACTCAACCTTCTGATGCCAAGTTTCCTGTACAGACCCCTAAATACTGCGAACAATGGTGTGATGCCCATTCCTATTGAGCCAATCAGGTGGCAGTCATGGGGGTGGGGCGTGAAAACCATGCCCCTGCAGGGACAGTCTTCAGTCCATAAATCATGACCCATTTCCCTTTTTTTTCTCAGTACCATGTATTCTTTTGTCCTTTTTGCATTTCAGATGGTGGATTATAGTGGTTCAGGAAGCCCAAGAGTCTGAAATTAAATGAAATTTTATAGCAACATGTTGCATTTAATCATTATATTGGATTGGGTACAAGGTTTGTAAATACATTTCATGCATCTTTTCACAGAAAAATATAGACACAAAGTGTTGTAAGGCTTCTACAAATGGGACAGGTCTCCGAACATTTCAAGGTCTGGAATCACAGAGCACACTGATCATTTTTCCTGTACACTCACATTCGTAGAATTATTTTTTGTTTTGTTTTGTTCCCACAGTGCCCAAATTGAAATGACAAGAATATATTTTTACTCTATTGAATAATGTGCGCGTAGCAAAGAGAACTTCACATCAGCCAGCAATAGGTTTGGTAGCACAGGGATGAATTTCTACACATACTTTCGGCTAAGGGAACTAAACTGGCAGATTCTGGTCTGCATCCATAGCAAAACACCATTTAATCAGAACCAATACTGAACCATCTCTCCATCTCCCCCCCACCCCCCACCAGTCAGTGTAATCTACCAATGGAGATTCCATAACCTCCCCCCCCAACCCTGGAAAATCTGATTGGGAGCAGTCGCCCTTGGCATTGTGTCTCTAACCGAATTTGGACCTCAGGAAAAAAATTATTGAATACCCCTGCATTGGGCTCTGTGTTGTCAGGTTATGAATGATGAGGTGAATCTGTCACTATTTACATTACTGATTCAAATAGGTTATATGGACCAGGTTGAACTGCATTTGGAAAAAAGCCTGTGAATCGTTGTCTTAGTTTAAGGATTTGGGTGTAGTTTTGCGGTATAATGCTGTAGTATCATATTCAGTCATCTTTTGCAGTACCTTTGCCCTCCCCACCTCCCTCTTTTGTGCCATAATCCATCCATATCCATTCGCTCTATATTAATAAGCACAATGAAAACAGTTGAACATGACGGCCCTGTTTGTTGTTTAATGAAACTTTTGCTTCTCATACCTTACAGTGTATCCAGTAATCTTCAAGGATAGTGATGAAAAAAACAGAATTTAAGAGAAACACCACTGAGTGCTGATAGATCTCCATTTATCAAATAGAATAATTGAATTAGTTGCATGTTAGAACTGTGGTTGACTTGGCTTAATGATAAAGAAATATTCTGAGATATTTGTATGTGTATTTAAAAAATTCCTCAGCTCTTGTTCCTAACACAACAGCACACACAGATGGCTCTGCAGAAACACATCAGTGATAGGACTTTGTTTCCTGAAGTCTGGGGCTACTGAAGAGCCATAATTCGACCCCCGACGCGTAACCATCTCACTGGTAAACACGCGGCTGCACGCCAAGTCTCCCGACTGTGAAACGAAACCTTTTGAATCCTGAGATGCAGCTGAGTAATGTTTTATTTGATCTGCTCTCGTTTCATCTGAGTCGACACGAAAGCCACGCCGGAGGGCCTTTCAGGCCAAGCGCAGATGAATGAGCTCCCCGAATCCCGAATAAGCATTTAGACACCGCTCCGAGAATGAGCGGTCTTTAGAAGCTGCTGTGCAGCGAAGATCAAATCAGTGCAAAGCAAATTATGGACATGACATGTAGGAATAAGATGTTACCCTCTGCCCCAAAGCAAGCCTTTAATACGCGTGTGTAACTTCAGATTAGCAACAGGCTGAGCTAAATAAACACAGGCTGAAATGGAACTTGCCAGTTACTGAAGGCAAAAGGCTGCTCCAAAGAGATTTGAGCGCTACCCATCGGGAAGGAAGACTTTGTTCCCGTGATCCCTCTGAACTGGGTGATAAAGATGAAAACACAATGACCGTCCCACTGTAGTGGCAATGGAAAACCCTGCAGGCTAAGAACATCAAAGTCCCAGTCGTGATCCATTCAGATAGTTTGTAGTAGAGTCCCAGACGTTAAATAAACCCAACGTTTGATGCAGTACCAAGCACGAACATGGCATACAGACAACAGGCTATAAAGACGTTCCTCGCCCCAGCATAAGGCAGGGTCCCACACACCATATTGAGCGCCATCCTCAGCTTTGACGGTTAAAGTGCTTTACATTCCTCAAAGTCCGTCTGTGGCGCCCCCTAGCTGCTGATTTTGGTGAGCATCTTGTTGATGGCCTGCTTGACGTGGGTGGTAGAGCTGCGGCGACGGGTCTTGCCCTGCACCATACGCCGCCGCCTCACCTCGCGGCACAGCTCCAGGAAGGAGTCGCTGACGCAGCCCTCGCCTGTGCAGGCCGAGCACTCGTAGAAGGCACAGGCCAGCTCGGCCGCCAGCCGCTCGCCCTCCTCCGTGCTCACCTGCCGGGCGTGCTCTAGGTCGGCCTTGTTAGCCACTAGGGCCAGGATGACGCTCTTGGGCTTCTTCACCTCATCCAGCAGGCCCTTGAGCAGTGGCACCTCGTCAAAGCTGCCCCTGTCGGTGATGTCATAGACAATGATGAAGCCGTCGCCCCAGCGCACGTGGCCCTCCCTCTGCAGCATATCCTCCTTGGGACAGGGGATAACAAATGGTTAGCAGCTAGCCAATCAACATTCGCGATACCACCTGCTCCTAAGTAGTGCTGACCAATTAAAAATTATGCTTATTGCTTGCTAATAAACAAGCAGTGTTATGATGCATTATATAATAATGCTGCATTATGTAATAACTCGACAAAATGTTGCAAATGTAAAGATCATACAATATATTATTGTAACATTACTCTATTATTATTTTCATCATCATTATTATTATTATTATCATTCAGTTTGTTACATTCTGGTAAGTAATTAAATAATGCGACATTATTACATAATTTATTGTCACAAGCAGAATCTATGAAATCTTAGTTTAAAAGACAATAACTATTGACCAAAACACAAATAAACAGAAGTAAGCATTGTTTAGGGATGTTCTTCCTATCAAAATACACGAAGTACAGTCATCCCTCGCCATTTCATTTCATGCTTCGACTTTCGCAGCTTCACTCTATCTCAGTTTTTTCAAATACATTTATTCATTAAAAAGTTGATAGACACTGAAAATGATACAGTGCGCACTCGGTTGTCTGAGTCAATTATACACCTCTGTATTACAATTAAAATTAAAATTACTCTACGTATGGA
>JAODUD010000062.1:26951850-26962298 GCA_026784285.1 Stomatorhinus walkeri
TAAGATGGCTCATGTTCCACAGTGTTGATGTTACAGTAAGATGGCTCATGTTCCACAGTGTTGATGTTACAGTAAGATGGCTCATGTTGCACAGTATTAATGCTACAGTAAGATGGCTCATGTTCCACAGTATTAATGCTACAGTAAGATGGCTCATGTTCCACAGTGTTGATGCTACAGTAAGATGGCTCATGTTCCACAGTGTTGATGTTACAGTAAGATGGCTCATGTTCCACAGTGTTGATGCTACAGTAAGATGGTTCATGTTCCACGGTGTTGATCTTACAGGAAGCATGTCGCGATCCAACCTACCTGATTTTCCCACACCGGCCTTGCCAAACACAGCTAGCTTCACCTCTGCGCTCTTTGCCATGTCGGCCACAACGCCGGAGTCGCGTTAGGCGGGTCACGTAGCAGAGCCACCGGTCCCGGGAGTGACGCTGCGGGTTTGGCTCAGAGCCTCATCACCTGGACTCCGAGGGGGCAAATCTAAGGGAACGTTCGCAGGAATATCATTACACATGACATAAGACTGGCGCTGCTGAGTTATGGCCGGTTACTACTAATGATTTACAGGAGCAGGGAAACCAAGGCCATTAACAACCATGTAGGCAACATGAGAGACACACTACATGGAATTCTGCACATAAACAAACACATTTGCCAGCTCTGTTTCACATCTATACAGTTCTGGGATAAGAACTGAAATCCCTGGTCAATGAAATTCTAAACATATTAACATACCAAAACACATAACTCCTCAAGGGTCCTCAGAATGACGGCGCTGTCATTGTGCCATGCACACAGTAATGTGAATATGTCAATTTTTTTTTCTAATGAGCATGTCTGTTACTGTTTCTTCAAGTAATTTGTGTATAAATCCCATATTTATTTTGTTTTGGGACTGGAAATGCATTGGAAGGTGGGTGGATAGATTGAAGGATGGTGGATAGATGGATGGATGGGTGGATGGATGATGGATGGATGGATGGTTGAACGAAAAACCTAGTACTTATCCCCAACTCTAAGGTGGTAATATCTCACTGTAAAACATTAACCTCATAATTGTTCCTTTTCATGGATGCGTTAATGACATGAAATGATATCAGATGTTCCAGTGACTCAAGTGTGCAGCTGCCAGTCAGAGAGATCTATGCAGTGCTTGGCTTGGACCTATAATCCAGGGAAGCACTTCCATGGCAACTGATCTATTATTACCACATGTGGTAATGTTACGAGAAAAGTCACACAAACCCAGCACGACTACACTGTAGCATCAGGTTCTGGTTGTGAGTCATGTGTTTAATTTCCCACAGGTGGCAGAGCTCAGTAATACCCTCAGCCCTTCTCTGCTGTCAGCTACTGCTCAGGCCAGGTCTGATGTCGGGGGCCTCGAAGGCAAAATACCGTGACATCTGGCACATGGAAGAAAGAGGGCATGGCGAGATTGGTGCGGCGCCGGGGTACTGCTGCTTCATTTCTACCAAGTCTGACACCCACAAGCAACAGGTCTCTGAAATACGCTCGCGTCAGTGATGCTCCTATAGACGCGGGAAAATTTTGAATTTAGGGAGCTGAAAGTCGGAATGACCAATAGACCTCACGGTTGCTTTTAGTGGTGTCTTCTTGGAAAAATAATCATAAAATCGCCCATGAATTATTGATATAACGTTATGTGTTTCTTTGATTAAAAAAAGAATAAAAAACTGTAGGCATGCTGTCCTACATAATTCTTACACTGCATTACCACCAACAACCAGAGGGGGTGCTGAAGCACCCTCAGCACTCTTACTTCCAGCGCTACTGGATGCTCCTGTTGCTAAGGCGATTGATTGGCCGAAGAAGGCTTCGGATAGTCACTACAGACTCTCCACATCTGGAGAACCAGCACAGAGTATGACCTCCAGGACTCTTATGCATCCTTCAGACTGTAAGACCCCGGGATGCTGTGTCCTGTAACGTTATTGTCAGCTTTGTGTGGAAGAGGGTTACTGAGGATCCCCATAATCCAGCTGTCTCTCCGAGAAGGATCAGACAAACTGCTTTTACGAGGATTCCTCAGCTGAAGTGGACATAAGTGCCCAAATGAAGCTCAGCTATGAGAACTTCATATACGACTCCAGGGATTCGTTTGAGGTTCCGCCAGTGCTTGAGTTACCCCTTCTGAAGCGCATGATCTTCAAACATTTGGCGGCGGTTTTCTTATTTATTAATTATAAGGAATTAGACCTTCCATACTCCTGCGAGATTAAAGACAGCTGAATGTTATATGTGTTGTTTGTTGTCATTCTTATCATTTTTGGACTCCAAAGCTTGTGCATTTGGCAGTGCATTCGTTCATACTGGTTATAGGTTTCTGGTGTCTGTAATACTTGGCAGTAGGTAAGACCCTGCTGTGTTCTATTGCCTCTTGTCTACTCAGTACTGCTCAAGGTTCACGTGGCGCCCAAATCAAGTATAATTTGCTTGCTAAGTTGCCGCCCCTTCGGAAGATGGCGCCCTAGGCACCTGCCTATATTGCCTAATATACACTGGATGGAATACGATTAGTGGAAATGGCCCTACTTAAACAAGTGGACTAAGGAAGAAGCAAGCGTTCGATTTTGAGTGCGGTCAGATAGCCAAACATTCGAGTAATGTAGTTAAATGAAACTTGTTGAATTTTGTGTCGCAACACTTAACATGAGATAACATTTTATTCATATTTAATATATTTTAAAATACAAGTAGGCCTATATAGACGCGTTTTAACTAGAAGGTATAGTAGGTATATTAGGTGGCCTGGCTCCGCTAAAGTTGTTGGCTTTTCTATCACATTCTCAAGATCCGTTCAGCGATAAATGCATTAACGGCGACAAGAAGAGAAAATGTTCATTACTCATTTAACGATTTTCGTAACCAGAAATGACGACTGCAATTCTGAACGTTTTTTTAAATAACTTGCTCAACCTTATGCGATAAACTTCCAAAGCGAACCTGTCCATGTAAATGCTTATAAATGCGTGTCTCTGGAAGTCACCGACAGCTCAGGATACGCCAGCGTGGTGCAGAATCAGCGCCTGACACAAAACTGCGTTTCTCTACACTGGACATTTCTAACATCTGTTTTCCCCAATGTGTTTTTTTCTATAGGCTACTCTTTCGGTCAGACTTGTTTCCAGCTATTTCATACAATGCACTCGCGTTGTAGGTTACACTATTAAAAGCGTACAGATACTGGCTACGTAGACTTTTGAAAGTATAAGACCGCCGAAGTCGCACTTTGACTAGAAATGGAATTTATATAATATTCTCAAGAGTGAGAAACAGCTGTATAAAACATATTGAGATATTTACTTTTGTACATGTCATTCAGATTACTGCTTCCATTTCATAATCCTGTAACAGACAAATATCTTGTCAGGCTATTTAAATCTGAAGTCACACACACACACGTACACACACACGTACACACACATATATATAAACCTAAATGTAAACATTCATAAACATCTATCCTAAATGTAAACATGCATTTCAATTTATTTATAGATTCAGAGTCATTCTAGGAAAGTTACCAATAATAACAAAGTAGCCGAACATCATAATACGGCATCATAGGTACTGATTCCTGACCAATGCCACACTGACAGATTAAGGCAGAGCAATAAGACAAAAACAAAGGCGGCAGTGCAGTTCGTATGAAACTGAAAATGAGTTCTCACCCAAGTTTAAATCGAGATTTAGAAAAGAAAAAAGAAATCCGGTTCACTGGACGGAATCGGCGTTCATTGATAAACGCTGCTTTACGCGAAGTGCGTAGCGCTGCCAGATGCGGAGGCAGCGCAGTGCTGGTTCCGTGAGAGGATCGCGTCTGCTTACTGTCCGATAGGTGCAGACTGAACTGCGGCACCGTCCTCCGAAAAGGGACTCAAGGTCAGTGGTAATATGCGGACTGGAGTACACACCGGCATCCAGGCTCTGCTGTTCAAACTATAGCAGTCGGCTTTGCTTTTTGATCTCGCTGCCTTGCCATTAACAACATGTTGTTCCAATAAAGTTGAATGTAATAGACAGTTTTCCACAATCAACACTAAATCTGATATCCAGTAGGCTATTGCAAAACCAGACTCTATTTCCGTCCAATATTGTGGTTCGGTCTTCCGATCCAAAATGTCAGAGTTTGATTTATCTAGAGGGAATGCAATTGTGGGCAGTTTATCAAAATATTAAATATGAAAATATTAATCATTTGATTCCAAATGTGAAGAAAATTCAACAGGCACTTGCTTCGATATTTGTCGAAAGATTAATGTACAGATTTTACTGACTGGACGTTTGGCAGCCATTAATTTAATTTATTTTCGAAGTTTATTCTTTTCATAAAAGGAGATGAAGGTGTATCATCTCGTTTAATATTCTGCATTAATTTCACCACGAAAAATAAAGCGGTAACTGTCTCAGTACATCGGACCGTGGGCAGTGGCGCAGATAGGATTTTTGAATTGGGGGGTACCAAGGATATTTCTTCCTTATGCAAAGACGGCAAATGCTGTTTTTTCGTCCTGTAGGTGGGGGGTACGGATCGAGGTCACACTGAATCTGAAGGGGACCCATCCCATCCGTCCCTGGTGCTAACTGCGCGCCTGACCATGGGTAAGACAACACGAAGGCCCCTGTATTTATTAATCTGCTAGTGTAAACTGAAATAATCAAATCCGCAGGGAATTCCGTTAATGGAGAAGAGTCTGTGTCTATTTACAGTTACTGTTGAAATCTGCAATCCCCCCAGACACACACTACTCCGGATTTTGATTGTGATTCAAAGTATTGGACTAAGGATGACGTGAGGCAATGTGAAAAAGACTATCTGTTTAGAAATCAGTGAAATTATGAGACTATGTACAGCGCACATTAGACAGAACTGAAATTTATACAGGCTGAAGCAGGGGCGTGGCTACGCTGTTATACCAGCTCGAGACTAAGGACGAGCCAAGCAACACAACGCTGGAAGCAATAAATGCGTATTTTCCTCTATAATTATAGATAATACGTTTATATTGTCACGCTATATTTCTCTGGATATATTTATCTAAAGGGCACCCGCATAGTTTGATTTTATATTTTTGCCCATGCATAGTCTGAATATTAATTTGGCATATGTACCCAGAGTAACTATACAAAACGACATTTTAAGAAACTTCTTAATATTTATAACGGTACACATGACAAGCTCCATTTAAAATGTAACTCTCGTAATATAGGCACAACAGACACCCTCCGCCCCTGAGGAAATGTAAATGAAGGATCTCTTAAAGGTTACAAATTATAAACAGCCCACGTAAAATGCCACCTTCTAAATGAGAAACGGCTCGTTGTTTTTATTAAGTTAAAATGAGCAGGAAAAATGGAGTGGAAAACAAGGATTGTGATGATATATGATTTATTTATCACGAGGGGAAGAACTGTTCATCTGGTATACCGAAGCATTTTCCCAGTGGGCCAACTGGTATGTAGTCTGGCAAAATTTATCATGGTGGGGGGGCTGAACTTGAATCCCAGCCCAGCCTCTCCGGTGACACGGTGGCTCAGTGGTTCACACTGTTCTCTTAAACCCTCATGCCCGGGGATCTGAACCCCACATCCTGTGTAGCCTGTGTGAGTTTGATTCCCGTTTTCCCTGCAGGTTTCCTTCAGGTACTCCAGTTTCCTCCAACAGTCTAAAGATATGTTGTTAGGCTACGTGCTTCTCTAAATTGCCCACGTTACATGTGTCCCAGCCCTGCGCTCTAAGCTCCAGCTGTTCCCCAATCCCCACACGGATAATACTGTTTTTCCCCAGTTAATAACTGTCTCTGATAGCTGTAGGAAAGAAATTCTCCATTTCTTGTCCATCTTGCACTTCTCCAAGCAGGCACATGGCCAGCCGCCATGATAGGCGGTAAGGAGTAGACGTACAGAAGGAGCCCCCATTTTATAAAAGTCCAGAGGTGTCTCTTCTAGACTGAAGTATGCTCAATTTTCATTTGTACTAAAATTATGGAAATGCTGACATTAGTATTAGACGATAATACACTGCATGGCCAAAAAGTCACCTGCGTTTAATTTTGATTATTGTGCACATTCGTCATTGTATGTCATGGGCTTATGCTACATCTCAACATTTATTTTTACCCAGATATGCATTAATTTCTCATCAAGATCTCGTATCGATGACAGGTGAGTTGAACCACTCTGTTGTTTTCTTCACCACATGCTAGTCTTTCAATGAGGTTGAGGTCAAGATCCTGTGGTGGCCAATTCATTCACTTTTTGCCAGTTTGAGCCCGATGAATCTTGACATTGTCCTGGAATATGCCCATCCCACTAGGAATGAAAAAATCCATTGACGGCATAACCTGGCCTTTCAGTATATTCAGGTACTCGGCGGACTATTGCTGCATACTGAGTTCTAGTAATCGAGTCATTGGCTCTGGACTACTTGCTGATTTAAATTGAAACTGTGACTTTTTTATTGCCCGGGTAGTTGTAGCAGCTTACGTTTGGAAAAAAGAAAACTATTACTAGTTTAGAGAAGCCAGATGTCCCCCCTCCCCCATCAGTATCACTAAAATCGCTTTGCATAAATTCTGGGGTCACATGTTTCCACAGCAATATCTGCCCTATACTTCATATGAAAGAGACAAGCTGATTCTGTTCAGTGGTGTTTTGTACTAAATGGGCGCTGTCCCTTCAGGTGGTAAATACCGGAAGGGTCACAAAGTACGGCACCAAATTCTGGGTAGCAGGCAGTACGAGATTTGGATAAACATGGATTGCATAAGTCCATACTGGAAAAAGTATCCGGACCCGGAGAAAGATTCAGGGGTTGCAGCTGGTGTGTTGCATGACTGACGGACCGCAAGGCTGTGACTTAATGTTGGGGAAAGTCTTTACCTGCCGTCAGCTCGGAGCTGAGCTCCAAAGAGACGCTGACAATGCCAGGAACAGAGAGGGAGCGCGAGCCGGTATTGAAGATGCCGGACAGAATAGTGAATTCCTCTGGCTGCACTGTCTGTGAAAGTGAAGCACTGCTTCTTTCACAGGGACAACAGCATCCTTGTTGAGAGCACAATGCACAAAGACGCATTGCTGAACGGACAAGATAAGAAGCCACAAATCATCCCGGAATACAGTCCCACCAAATTACGCTAAATTACCTGATATTAAATAGAGTATTTGAAATAAGTATTCTCTTGCTTTGTTCAAAGCTAATGGCCAGTTTGGCCAAACTATGGCATATTGTTTGATTATTTAACTGTTTTTTCCCCAAAATGCTATAAAGTTTAAATATTTGTAATACATTCATCTTGTATCATGCAGATTTGATACATTATCCGCGATGGTCAAGCAAGAAACAAGAAGTTACATTTAGTCAGGCGACTCTATTTTAAGACTGTAATTTAAAAGTTTACCACTGGAGGGCGCCCCTAAATCCAACTTGCTTGTATAGCTCTGTCTTGTATTACTGTGACATCTTCAGTTAAAACACTCTCGTGAATAAAAATCTGTTCATCAAAAATCTTAGATATATATTTTTGAATAGTATGCCATAATATGCAGGGAAGCAAACCTAACGCCTAATAATCACTGTACAGTAGAAATTCTTTACAGTTCTAAGTTACCATTCATCCACTGGAGGGTAGCATAGACTCAAACACAAACTCGACCTCCAGCCAGCTTCCATCGCTTATTACCTATTACATTGAGCTTGGAGCCTATCCCAGGTAGCACAAAGCACAAAGGAAAGGACAACCTGGACAGGATTCCAATCCGTCACCGTTAAACAAGAATCCTACGATGGGATTTACACCGTAACGACAGTTTCCCAAAAACTCGATGCACGCTAATATCAGCAGTACGAATCAGACATTTAACATACAATTTTTCATGATTTCGTAAAAATTTTAACATAGGTGAAGTATAAACTATACTTTTTGTTGCTCGTTTTATAATTTATTACGATTTTCACTGGAAAACAGTACTACGCTTGCAGGACAGCTGCAGTAACACATTTAAACTGCCAAGGACTGAAATACATCTAGCAATATTGGGGCCAGACTCCATTGGCACCGGAAAAAAATCACAGGCAGAAGAAAAAGCGGAAAGCTACGGGAAGCTGATTAGATTTAATACGACGGCTAATTAAACGTTGATAGAGCTCTGGTGTAGGGGGTCGCTTTTAGCCTGCTCACCTCGTCTATTTTTCGTGATTTTCCCGTTTCCGTTCAAAATGCACGTGCATGCCTAGAGGTGAATTTGTGACCAAATCTATGACACCAGCAACTTTAAAAAAATTAATAAAGAAGGATGTTTAACAACGTTTATTAATGTTTGAGTTAGTTTGTAATATTGCTGTATAGTTTGTGTGATCCAATATTATCATGAAAAAAACAAACCTATACGTTTTGTGTAACTAACGAAACAGGCTGCTAAATGTATATGAAACCATCAAAAAGCATTTTAATTCTGTTATTATCAGGACTTGGAACAAGAGAAAAAGCGTAATTTTCCCACGCAAGTAAATTATTATTATTATTGTTGTTGTTGTTATTCTTGTTATGACTGCCAGAAATTGCTATATAGGTAAGTAACAATAATTGTTATGGTCACAGTAACAGCCTATTTTCCAAAAATTTAAATTTTGCAGTTGACCTCGTATGTAGAGGTTCTGTTTGAATAATCGATCTTGTTAATAACGTTAGGTAAAACAATTCAAAAATCAATGTAAAACAACTTTTTAAAACATCATTAAAGCATCGTTTGTCAGACATCAATCTGGCAAATGCCGGGCAAGAGACCATGTATTACAGACAGTAACTCACAATGCGGGACAATTTCATGCACGGGGGTAATGCGATATTATGCATGTGTACATGAGAATTTTAGGAAATGTTTTATTTAAATAAAGGATCGGGTATAAAAGCAACAGAGTTTTTCTTTGCCGAAAGTCAGACGAAGCAAATGCACACAGCTGAACCCCCTCCCCAGCCTCGCCCTACCCCCACTAGCATGTGCCCGTAAGCTTATGGCTGGTGGTTTTTGTTGGAGCTGCCATGGGGGATTAGGGCGGGGCGTCGGAGGAGGAGAGCGCTGCCTTTCTCTGTGTCAGTCTTGTCCCGAAAGTGATGGGGGGTGTCATCTCCGCGTCCATCACGCCGACGCCTCTCGGATGCTTGGGTCGCGCCGGATCGCGCATTATTCCGGGCCGAGTGAGAGAATCGGATCGGACTGACGCCGGACGCGGCCCCCATTGAGGCGTATCGCGAAATCGGCACCATTGTGCGCCTGGGGTCGGCGGAGAGGCTGCGCTGCCGGCGGCTCCATGCTGCAGAAAATTCGCCATTGTTTTGATGAATAGGACGACCCAGCAAGACTGAAATCAGAAATTGCCCCCCTCCCCTTTTTCAAACACATCGGCAAGGAAATAAGCAGTTCAATGTTTTCTCACACGATATTTCTGCTTTGTATCCAGGTAAGAAGGGATCGTATTTTGGGTGTGCATGCTCATTTAATCTCTGCCTTTTCAAGTCCGAGCTCCTCGAGTTCATTAAGAAATTTTCGAAGCGTTGAAATCCGCTTTAAAGCATTATTCTCGTGTAATGTAACCCATCTGCGGTATTTCTTCTGACAAAATAGGTCATTCGGCGTGGTTCCCTGTCTCTGTGATGATATTGAGGTCTGCTTTCACCGATCTATCGAATATACCCGGTTATTATTATTATTGCATACAGCGGTGTAAATGTAAAAGTGCAGCGATGCACAGAGCATTATTATTATCAAACATTGTTCGTGTTACTTTGTCCGCGGGCATCTTCGGTAGTACCTGGACGTCCTTGCAAGCCGTCGATGGAGACTCTTTTTCCGCAAAGGAAACAATAAACCTTTTAAACGCCACATATAACAGTCTGTTAATTGGTTTCTGTTTGTGGACTTGTGTGCTGCAAACGTGTGCATCTTAGAAGAAGGTACTACAACTATTTTAAAAGCTTGATTTCACCTTCCTTACAGTTTTATGCAGCGTTACCAACTATTAGAATAATGTACCCAAATGTATTAATATGGTGCATGTAATTCCATGTGTATATTATCGTAATAATAGGATTTAAAAAAATGTTTCTTCGGATCAAGGTTTCATTGAAACTTAAAAAGGCGTATTTTTCAGATATACATGATACAGGTCACCAAAACCATTTTTAACTGAATGTCCATCATTAAAATGTCATACTTTTAAAATGGTAACGTAATGACTTAATAAAAAAATATAATTTAATAAAAAATTATATTTACCCTCTGAATTGGCCAGGAAAAATTATGCTGACGGACTGAAGGTGGCATCCGATTCCCTGGATCTCTTAAATTACAGTGGAACCATAACCCTGCAGTTACAGTTACATGTCTGCCCATGATTACATATCTGTCTACAGTTA
>JAODUD010000062.1:26962541-26986684 GCA_026784285.1 Stomatorhinus walkeri
CACCATGCATGCGTGTGTGTCTGTATCCACCTGCCCTCATTGTAATGACAAAGCAGATCTGTGTCTGTCAGTAATTATCAGTATTGCAAGCAGGACTGGAACGTTCATTGAAAGCTGGAACCCAAGACTGGACCTGTCCTCCACTACCATGAAACGTATCTCCCCATTTCTCTGCCTTTTATCTAAACTGGTCCCACGCTAATATTTATCTCTGCCTTTCTCAGTTAATAGTGATACTGTGGTAGCACTCCGGATTTGACTTGCGAGGTCACATGATGTCTGTAGATCCTTTGCTTGAGATTAATGTTGTTTAGTTCTGCAAACCTTTTGAATCTGAATGCAGCAAAGGTGTGATGATCATGTAGGTGACATACCTGTAATGCTGCTTTGTACAGAAGTACCAGCATATTTTTGAATTAATATCCATATAACTGAATGGAAATCCAAGAATTTTGTTTGCTTTTGTCCAAGTCGTCACGGTGTTATGAATGACTTGGATGTATAGATGCGCATTTCTGTCCTCTAACAGTTTCCTGAGTGAATTCATTACACGCTTTACCTTTGTTGGATGTAATTTTCCAGATGTGCACAAGCTACATACATTTTGCAGGAACATCGAAATGGACTTAAGTCTGATGCCAGTAGATATTACTCTGATACTAATAGATACAAATGGCCAATATCATTGGATCAATATCATGGGAACTGCTAACAGTCTTGACTAGACAGACATTTAAAACCCTAAAATATTCAGATATAATTGAAATATATCTGTGTGTGGATGTGCCATGTGACCGTATCCCATCCAGGACAGGCATTGCCTTGACTCTACTTCCTGACTGTGACCTTGTACTGGATAAGCAGTTAGGAAGATGATTGGATGTCCAATCGGTCACTCTTCCTGCTTCCCCAGTTGCGATTGGTACCTCCATGCGAGATGGTTCTGAAAGAGCACCATCCGGGGATGAGGCACCTGCTGGGACCATACGCAGCCCAGCTCTCTGTGTGCGGTAAAGCTGTGCAAAACCCATTTTGGGTGCCTCTGGATTTATGATGATTATCCAGTGCAGTTAACTCCATTATTCTGCTGATGAGGCTTCCACCTCTTCATCATCGAAAGGCTTTGCACATCCCATTGTGCTCCTCTCCAAGGTGGCGTTCGATTTTCTGGTTTTGCTTTTTTGCAAATCTGGTTTTTTATTTTCTAGGCAATTTTTAGAAACGTGTGGTGTCCGTTCCTGGTGAGGCACCTTGAGATGATTGATCTGTTTTTTGGGTTTAAATAAATTTGCCTGTTCCTCTGGGAACACACAGATGGCATCTCCCCACCTTCTGAAATCTCCCCACCGCTGGAGTTTTGGGCAGTTGATCAGTCAGCAATGCGACAACGGTATGTCCTCTGGCTGGCGTGCAGTTCATCCTCCTCCTTCCTTGACCTCTGTTACCTAAGCTTAAATGTGACTAACTAGCATCGTACGTGACCAATTTTCAAATCAGACATGTGCTGGCAGTAACATTAATACAAAGTATAGGCTGATGATTCTGTTATGTCCTTGGATCAGGCTCATGGCCAGGAATATTTTGTGGGGGGGCCTTCAACCCTACTGATAGGTGTCTCTCTAGAATTCACCAGCCGTGGGGGGGGGTCTCCCTCTTTATTAGCAGACATGGCGAAGTCTCTCTCAGTAGATTATGCAGCCTGGGGGGTATTCCCCTTTGTAGATTTCGCTGACTGGGTGACTAGCAAAACTGAAGGGGGTGCTCAGAGTTAAATATTTCATACCTGCCTATGTACCTAATAGGTAATAAAAAATATTGGGGGAAGCAGGATCAAACCCGTTATTTTACTACGTGGCTCCATGCCTGGTTTGGATTGTAATTGGTCACGTCCTGTATCTCACAGCTCAGAATGTAGTGCAATTTATACACCATCTTCCCTCTGGGTTCTTGAGAGCCCCTGTTCCTGAGGCCGCTCCTGTTCCTGAGGCCGCTCCTGTTCCGACACTGATGTGATCTTATGGATCTGTTATGCCAGTCATGGAAGCTGCCTCAGTAGGCTGGTCACTTACCCTGCATGGTATAAGGCAGCCGTGCTCTGTCTGCCTTGTCGGGGATCATTATTTCTCCCAGTGCCTGACAGTCCTTGGCGAGGCTGGGAGCCGTTGGGATGCAGTGGGGGCCAAGCAGGCGGAGGGAGAGCTGCCAGATCCTACCACGGTGTGTTTTTTTTTCTTTTTTAACACTGTGTTGTACTCGATCTCACTTCGTGCTAAATTTGGCAGGACGGCAAAATGGGGGTTCAATAGATGGGCGAATGTGGGTTACGGAGAAGGTCAGCATGGTTGGCCAGTGTGCTCTCCCAGAAGCCTTTGCACTGAAGCAAAGGATGGACAGCAGGGTAATGGAGATGCTGCAGGACCATACTAAGGGCTAACGTTCCTTGAGGCTCCTCTTTGTGACCATGACAATACAATCTGACTTGGCGTTCCTTCGAAAGCTTTGATAGTTAAAACTTGCACTTAGACTTCTTCCAGGTTCAGTATGGGATCTGTGGAGGTTTGACCCCAAAATGTTATGAGCTATAGTCAGTTAAATGTTGGAGATTGAAGATGATCCAGAGTTTTGTGGCATGAGCTGGATGGTGCTAAGAGAGTGTGGCTGAAAGCAGCATTTCTGTCAGATTTAGCGACATGAGTCTGGGATAAAGCAGGTTAAATCTGATAGCATTATAGGCAAATCAACACAGGAAAGTGAGAGCTAAGCATGTTTTGAGATGGCATGTTGTTTCAGGGGTTTGCTGACAGTACTGCTTAAAATGTACATATTTATACATACATTTTTGCCCAGTGACTCCCCCCCCAAAAAAACTAGCTAGTTTTTATTTTATACATAAATTTTTGAACAGCCTCACATCACATGCTAATTTATTTGAACAAAAAGACAAAAAAACAAAGTCCGTGCTTCCTCTGAAAACAAAAGTTACATGCAGTGTGACTTCGGAATGTTTTCAATGACGGGCAAACGTCTCTGGGGACGGCCGTATTCCTTACCCCCGCCTACAGTCCTGCATCATTTTTGCTAGCCTCTGCCTCGGTTGCCTAGGCGATGCCCTGTAAACACCCCGTTGCCCCCCCCCAACCCCGAGTGGTTCGACGATCACTTGGTTGCTAACTAACTTGAGTGATGCCGCAAAATTGCACTTTTGGATGGTCTGCAATCAGTCTTTATTCCTTCCTGCGAGAGCCGCATTTAAGAAGTAAATCGTTACAGTTCACACACACACACACACACACACACACACAAAGGGGGGGGCTCTTTCATCCAGCAGTCCAGTGTTGAATAAGAACTTTTATTATTTAGGGGTTTGCTTTTGTCTGCTTACCCTGAAAGGGGCTGGGGGGTAGATGCAGAAATCTGCTCCGTGCTGGCACATCAATGCGAGATTTGTGAGACTGAGTTGTGGGACTTCATTCTAGCTTTTAGAAAGGGTGTTCAGAATCTAATACTTTGCATTAAAATTAAACTTCAGTTGAAATGAATGGCGCACTACCTCTTCAGTATTTATTTGGGATAAAATTTAAACGCATTAGTTGTTCAGTGCGCAGTATTCTAGCCTTTCTGGTTGATCATGTTGTAACATCACTGAGTTACAAATCTGTGGTTAGCATAGTAATACTTGTGTAAGATGTACCTGCATATTCCTTTAGGAAAGGCAGCCTGAAAATGTCATGGGTGTGATGAATGAGTATGACCCACAGAAGCTCCAGGAGCAGGTTTCTGGGCTAATTTAGTCATTATCAATTCTGCTTGAGACCCACTCGACTGCAGTATCCTCTCCAAGTAGCCAAATGCGCAATGTTTACTCCTCCAGAACACTGCTTTCCATATCAGCTGCTGTCTGTTTAGTACACATGTCCTAAAATAACATGAAATGATATCATAAATTTGTAAAGAGTGCTGATTGGATGACTGACGCATTTTTTTTTCCTGGGAGAGGGTGATGTGCAGATGTTTGGAAAACATGTCTGAGTTCCTGGAGGGATTCTGGCTGTATCTAGCTGTGACACGGTGACGCTGCCAGCCTGCCATTGTGATCATGTGTCCAGGTTTATGTTTTGTGTTTAAATAGGTGGAGGTGTTCTGTGTGTGTCGTTTTCTGATGGGACAGTTTGTGGGGAAATGTCTTTGTGAAAGCAATTTGCTCCTGTAAACAGATGTCGCCTTTTTACATCTGCTTTTAAAAACAAAAAAAAATACAAAACCATCATCATTAGCTCTGATTTGCTCCTCAATGTTTTTTATGGGTACCAATGATTTATTGCATGAAAATAGGAATGAAAAAGTGGTCAAAGTCAAAGTTTCCAAATAGAGAGAAACCACCTAAATCAGGTTTCCCTGAAAGGTGACTGATGCAGTTGCTAGAGTTTATTTATATTCTTTCATCTTTTATCTTAAATCCTGTCTTGCATGTCATCTTGATGGTGTAAAATTCCCTCCCAGACAGTCTAAAATGCTACTAAATATTATGAGTTCTTAGTTATCTATAAGTGTGTGTGTGTGTGTATGTGTGTGTTACACTGTGGAGACCAAATGCCCCTCCAGTGTGATAAAAACCTGTTATTTTGTCCTTGCGGGGACATTTTATAAATATCTGTGACTGCAATCAAAACTCTAAAATAGGCAAACGTGTTGTGTTTTGTTTGGTTCCTTATGGTTAGGGCTGGGTAGTGCTTAAGGGTGTAGTAGCTGGGATTAGGATTTTGCCCATGGAAATGAATGGAGAGTCCCCACAAAGATGTAGATTGCTTATGTGTGTGGGTGTATGTGCTGGGGGGGGGACAGCAATCCTTTCAAGGGCGTTTCCCCTGCTGTGTGCCCTGTGTTTTCTGCTTATGCACTACTGTTGCAGTTCATAAATTTGGATATTAATTAGAATCTCAGGTCTTTGATTGTGCTTGAAGAATATCTCATGAAAAATATCAATAAGATTGCTCCTGGGTAGGTTCATGTTAGAGGATATAAAATCAGTGCTAACTAATATCTTTCATGCCTGTTCTATTTTTATTTTCAGGATACCTGTTGGGAATCTGATAAAATCTCGACCTCACAATTTAGTGTATGGTGGACAAAAGTCTCATTCTGAATTAAAATGGACGCTTATCTCACTGCTCATTCTTGCTGATTAAATATTGGCTTGAATGCATCTAGGCAGGTGTGACTAATCTTCTGCATAGGAAGAGAAAGGGTATTTTAGATGGTTCTAGGCTTAAACCCAAGCTGAACGCTCTCATATCACTTCTTTTGTGAAATCATAACTTCTTGAGTCCAGTTTCCAAGCTTCGTTACATTAAAAATTCAGACGATATTCACTATATTGTGATATAATATGATGGTGTTTTCTTTTTCCATGGAAACCCAACACCATCCACACATCTGAAGAGGAACCGTATGACAGCAAGATCCGTATGACGGAAATTTAACCTTGAAAGATGCTACTTTGATCCACTTACCGGAATCTTCCTCCTCTTTGACTGTGTGGTTACAGTTTTGTATGAGAAAAAAAATATTGCTCACTGTGCTAAAAGAATTACAGATCTTTCCCCCCATTTAATACAATGGTATAATTTGTTATGTAACTAAATGATACAACTACCGGAGAATTTTCTTTTTATTCTTAAGGCAAATTTATATAGTAATGTAGTATAGGAGAAATTACTCAGGCATTTCAAACATATTAATCAGAGGCTCCGAGCTTTAACACTATTTTAGGACTTAAAGACCTCTGCTCGGTCTCTGTTCACTGGGTTACTGATGTTATCAGTTTTATTAAACGCATTAATTAAAATCTGTTATAAAAATGAAGCACTGGGGTTATATAGCAAGATTTGTAACCTAGAAATAAAGGACAGATCTGCTGTTGTACCACTAAAACGGGATTAAGAAAAATGACTCTTGCATTAAATGGGTGAAATTCCTTTTGGAAAGACGCCTTATTTAAACGGCATTAATGTTTATGAGGCGCTTTAATGCTCATTATGTTTATTGTAGAATTCCTTGTTGCACAATTGTAAGAGAATTTCCAATAGATTGCTTTACAATTTACCAGCAGGAACTGAAACAAACCAGTTGCTGTGGTAACTATCTGGTGCCCTTCTCATTTCCGCAGAGGTACCTACCTGCCATTAGTTGCTGTGATGATCCCTTTGTAATGATTGTACGCTGGGAAGCCGTTTCTCTGTTCAGGTGCCCAGTCCTGCTCCTGTGTTCTCGCTGGGATTGATCACTGGGTTTTGTAAATGTTCCACTGAGGAGCCGTGGGAATATGATGCAGGGAGCACAGCACCGGTACCGCCACTGGAAATTGCCGATTGCTGCCGTCAGCTGCCCTGGCACCAGCCTCAATAGTGAGTCTGGAGACCGTGCCTGTAATCGGAGGGTCGCCGATTCAAATCCCAGGGTGGGCAGACTGATGCCACCGTTAGGTCCCTGAGCGAGACCCTTAACCTCTACCTGCTCCAGGAACAGGATCAAAGATTATGCTAAATAAATAGAGTGAATGAATGGTCACGGCTTCCGGGTGTCTTCTTTGATCCCCGGTATAGAAGGATCTCTCGGGGTGTCCACTGTGTTCAGGTGCCCCCCAGCTTGCTTGTACCTCCCCCCCCACCTTCCTGTCGTGGCAGGAGAATGGGCAAGTCCTTGTGATAATGTCCGGAGCTGCGGGGGAAGGGGGCGAAGTCCCACCCAGCCGGAGCCTGATCCTGACCTCACGTGTCCGGCCCTCGGTGATGTACCCCCTCTGCACCTATGTCCCAAACAGAGCCCTGCATACAGCACGCTTATCAGCCGCCCTAGGATGATGCTGAAGGTCATCCTCATCTTCTGGGGCAAGTTGCTTGTCCTTCAGAGGGGAATTCGAGCCACACTGACTCATCCGAGTTGAGGGTAGGGGGCTGTCCGTGTAAACGCAAAGCATGCTGGGAATTCAGAAATGCCTGTAAACGGCAGCCGTGAAGAGCAAGGGTTTCGCGTTTTCGAGTCCCGCGGTGGTGATGATGAACGGGGCTGGCTGGAGCGGCGCCCCCTGCTGGTCGTGGCGCTGATGCAGCGTGGCAGGGCCGCCCCATTCCCGTTGTCCTCTACACGTCTTTCCTCCACCTCACACGCCGTTCTTCCGGCAGAGAGGAAGCTCCCTGGCTGACTCGTGGGCGGATGATTGTGCATCTGGCCTCGCGGTGGGGGATGGAGGCGTCTGCTTCCACATGTCGGGGCATCACTGAGCACTGGACTGTGTGTCCCTTTTGTATATATCTTGTACATATTTGGATGTATGGGGAGCCAGACTTATACAAGTACAAAAATGGAGCTTATTCTCCATTGGCAGAAAAGCCAACATATTTTCCCATTTGATCTGAGCTGTTTATGACAGCATTTGGGTTGTTTGGGGCGGGGGGGGATCTCGTGCATTTAAATAGATGATTATTCCGAGAAAAGGGATCTTTGTGGGTGATGCTCTACTGCGGCTTGCTTGGTTTGCCTGTCCTCTGCGGTCATGAAAACGGACATTTGTTTCCTGAAGACTTTGAAGACAGACCTCTGTTTCCCAAAGACTTTGAAGACAGACCTCTGCTTCCCGAAGACTTTCTTGCCGCTATGAAACAGTAGATAAGTTGGCTAAAAATAAATGCTCTGGATGTTGTGTGTGGGGGAACGCCCCGAATAATGAATCGACCGTCTTTCCTTATGCGACGCCGGATGGTCCGCCATCTCGCGATCGATCGCGATAATCCCCGAGCCACTTAAATGCAGGGTGAGAGGGACCGTCGGGTCTTTACGTCTCAATGCCGCTTGACAGATGGAGGCCAGTGACGGGCGTTGCCGTGCTCTGTGGCGGTCCTGTGTGGCTCGCAGTGCAGAGTCTGACTCTCCTGGGGTCAGCAAACCGGATAAGTCAGTGACAGATACATACTGACGCTCGTCAATGGATACCTGACTGCTGAGGTGATCTGTAGAAACCATAGCTCACACTTGACTGTTGATTACCATGGAAGCACTTCTGTTCATCTAGGAAAAGAAAACACTTCTAGAATTCTAGAATTCGTTATGTGGTATTATTAAGTGTGGTATTATTTGCTCAATAGTACTGGAAATAAAATGTAGGTTTTATATTTTATTCAAAGCTGGCAGGGCATGAAGACGGTACAGCGCTGGGAGATAAATGCCAGGATACATACAGATTAATCCTTAATACTCTGTTCATTTGGTGCCATTGGACTGACAGTATTTGTTGTTTGTTTTCGTAGTTTTTACAATATATCCAGTTGCCTAAAGGAGTATCTGACTAGACTGAAGATAGTGATTAAGACCGAAATCACTTTCAAAAGCTTATTGCAAATGTCAGGCTTATTGAATAAATGAAACCTGTAGACTGGTCAGACTCAGTGGGTAGGGGGCGGGTAAACTGACTGGTTATTAAGCCCCCCCCCAGCCCTTGGTATTGGATTCCATTTTCTCTCTTTAGCCATTTTAATAAAATCCCTTTGTTCTTTTGTGTCATCTGAGTTTCTGAGAATCCCACAGCTCTGGTCGTCCGTTGGCCTTCTAACCAAATGAGTAAATAAACCCCCTAAGCTTTTGAGATAGGGAAGATGCATAATGACTGTACAGGCAACAGGCCCGTCTGCCCGTCTGACCAGAAGTCCTCCCAGGCTTTGAGAGGACTTCACATGGCTTCCATCCAGCATTAAGCTCTTGCTTCGTGCCTGATTGGCTTTGCAGTCCAGACCGGTTTCTCACATCAGGTATCGACCCTGTAATTCACGCAGACCTTTAAGTGTGCCTGTAAATGGTGGATTTGCCCTTTTTATAAAACGCCAGTGTTGTTGCACAGAACATTTGAAGCTTTTCCTGGGTTAGGCCTGTCAGGTTTACTTTTTTTGGAATGTCCCAAAAAAATTTGCGTTATTATTGTCATTTTATGTCACTGATATAATGATAATGTAATGGCATAATAATGCAAGTACACCCTTTCAAAAAAAACAAACACAACACTCCTTACCTGTAATTGGCACATACTCCTCGCCTGTGATCGGGGCGCTCCTCAACTGTGATCAGGGTGTTCCTCTCCTTTGATCGGCACGCTCCTCTCCTGTGATCGGGGTGCTCCTCTCCTGTGATCGGCACGCTCCTCGACTGTGATCGGGGTCGCTCCTCTCCTGTGATCGGGGCGCTCCTCGCCTGTGCTCGGGGTCACTCCTCTCCTGTGATCGGGGCGCTCCTCTCCTGTGCTCGGAGCACATTCCTTGTCTCTTTCATTCTCAAGAAGATTCAGACATTGTAATTGGAATGTCAAAAAAATCCTAAATAAATGAAATATAAATAAACAAAAAAATTAAATTTGCTAAAATACAATCTCAGGCTCTGTTTACAGAAAATGAACTAAATATTAAACATTCTTGTGGCCTAATCACAGTACTGCAACACTAATAATCCAACAAACTACAAATGCAACATTCTACAGTAATATAAAAACGGAAATATGACTAATGGATGAGGCATTGTGCCATATGAAAATTATCACACACATATGCTATCTAATCACAGATATAACTGTGGTACACTTTTGGTCAAAAAAACAAATGCCGCCTTAAACCAACAGTCAAGTGTTCATATGAACAACGGCACAGATGCCTCACCTGGTTGCTATTGCCAAATCTGTATTTTAATAGTCAGGAGGATACTGAGCAAGGAACACCAGCATGTTTCCTTTGTGGGGGATAGTGCAGGATCTCTCTGGAGTAACAATGTTACCAGCAGTGCTGAACATTCTCTCTCAGCTAGAGCTTTTTGCACAAATGCACATGCACACTTTGCCATTAGAGGAAATCATCTATGATTATCACAGCAATACATCAAGGGATCGAATGATACATCAAATGCTTCTTCTTGGAGGGTCTTGGTCAGCTCTGCATCAGAATGTGCTCTTTTTGGTACCCATACAGCCGAGGTCTGATGACCTGTGAGTTGGGTTCTCTGTGCTGGAGCATCTTCGTCTTGGTGCTGGAGGTGGCAGAGGTGGCAGTTTCAGCTCCAGAAAGTAAAAATCCATTTGAGTGTGACTGTGACTGTGACTCTTTATGCTCAACTGGTTGGTTGAATGTCTAAATCATGGTCTGGATTTTTACTTTCTGGACCTGAAATTGCCACCTCTGGTTCTGAGCCATCGATTTCCAAAGCTGTTTTGCTGCAGCTCTCACCACCAGCACTTTCTCAGCTTCACACATAAGCCATCTTAAAGAGCTGATGTTTGACCTCTGGATCCTCCATGCTACTGTGAAACCCCGGGTCCACGATGCCGGCCTTTTTCAGGAGGTCTTGGATTTCAGCTGTGCTGTTTTTCTCTGTCAGTACCTTGCAAATGCTTTCCTTTATCTTTGCTATCAGTGCAGTTTTGTATGGGCCTGGTGATAAAAGTTCGCCATAATGATGTATTTTATATTCATAAGATCAGCCACTGGCTTCATTGCTGCATCAATAGGTTCCAACACGTTCAACAAATACTACTTAATACATTACCTTTGTTTATCACAGATGTAACCAATGTTCTAATAGGTACATGCTTTGATACATGCTTAACAAAGCACACAGGTCACCAAGTAAGTTTTAAGTTAAAAATAACAACCCTATATATTAACTTTAAATTAACCATTTAAATATTTTGTGCTGCACATTAATTGAACTATCAGTGATTTTTCCATCACTCACCGGTACTAGACTGTGGTAGGAGATTGGCTTCTTCCTGTAACTCCCTCAGCTTACCCTCTGGCACCCGCAAGGTCCCGTGGCATATGCACTATGCATCTGTGTCACTCTGCAAACCATGAGAAAAAGCCAAGTGGAGTTTGTGTGCAAAACAGCTAAGCCATGACCAGGCACTGTGTTACCATTATTGTCTAGTTATACCAGCTCATCCAATACCCAGTCTGCTAAAGCAAACTGAAGAGTTTCAGCAAGAACATTGGCAGTATGGGTTTGGGGTGTGTATCAAGTCTCTAAACACTTTGACCACAGAGTCCAGTCAGCAATGATGTAATATATGGTCAAGCTGTTGTCACATTTGAGCTTGACCACGTATCTGTAGTGGCAGAGTAAAAGGAGACGTCTTTTGTCTCCTTCAGAATGTCCTCTTTCATTTTGTTGTACAATTCTGGAATGGCAGTTTGCGAGATGTACGTTTTCTTTGGCAATTCATACTGTTTGTCAAAAGTTGGCAGCATATTTTTAAATGCTGGTTTTTCAGCCGTGGTTAATAAGCGCATCTCTTTGGCTATGTAGCGCATTATGGCATCTGTGAGCGTGCGCCATTTCATGCTGTCACGTTTTATCTGCACCGTCGGGCAAAGGAATCTGTACGAGACAACTGTCGCAATGGCCCCTCTCCAAGTCCAGCTGCAGTTTTTGTTGGAAAACCTAATGGTTTGGTTATGTTTTAGACGAGCTTTTAGGTTAGTTGTATTGCCACTTTTTCATTGCCAATGTTTATAGACAAAATCGACATACCAGCTCATTCATGTTAATGTTCTTTCCTCTCTCATTCAGCTTAAAGCCAAAATGTTTCCACACTGGAGGTGTAGAATGCGGTTTTGAAACTTAACCCATTTGGACTTATTCTTCCAAACGATCTATCTGGCAATAGAGTATGACCTGAGAGAATGACCAATAGAGTATGACCTGAGAGAATGACCAATAGAGTATGACCTGAGAGAATGACCAATAGAGTATGACCAATAGAAATGACTCATAGCAGCCCACAAAAAGAATTCAAATAATTATGTATTGTTCTAATATTTAATTAATTTTTAATTAAATTAATTTTTTCGTAATTTTATTAAACTGTTATTCATGTTGGACAGTGAACAGCACATTGGGTATAAGAAATGCACAATAAAAATCCCCCCAACAACCTGCACCACAGGTCAGGAATCGGATAGATGGATGTTTCTCAATCTGCTGCTGATGCTACATATGAAATATCTGACTGACATGAGTTTACATTGCATGTAGGAACTCGATGACCAATCAAGGTTTCTCTGGGAGCGAGCAGGATCAGACTTAAAAGGTTCGGGGGCAAGCAGAGAAAATTATGACCAGCGGGTAGGTGCCTGACAGAATCTTTATCCTAAAGAGTTAAAATTCCATCCTGCGCAGACATCTAACACACCGAGAGCGGACGAGAGGGTAGTTAGTGGCATTCATTGTAAACACGTATGAAAACACAATTTGCCAATTATGGTCAGAAAAATTATACAGGTTATGTCCATGTATCGTTCAATAAGTCGAATATCATGTATCATTGTGACAGGCCTACCTGGGATTAATATGAAGCTTTATCTTGCAGACCAGATGCAAGTGTCCCCAGCAGGGTGGGATTTGTTGGAAGGCAGCGCTGAGAACTGAATCGCAGTAATTGGTAAATGGACAATATGGTCCCTTTTAAAGGACGTCACTCAGCCTTGGGCTAAGATCACAAGGTGCATTACAGTCACAAGATGGCTTTAGGAGGGAATTGTGGATAATGTCATCCGATTTGAGAACTTGCTTATCGTGGTAATTTGTGTTTGAGTGGTTTAACTGGCTTGAATTGAAAGGCTTGTTTTCGAATATGATAGTGGTTTAGTGGGGACCTGGACAAGGTGCAGGCCAGGAACGGTGGTCAGGAATTAGATAGATGGAAGTTTCTCAATCTTCAGTCTACTGCTGATGCTACATATGAAATATCTGGCTCACATAAATTTGCATTGCATGTCAAATCACAGTTTCTTATATATCTTTGTCTATTGTGTTGGTCTGTTCACGACTAGTTTAAGCTGCAATTAAACTTACACTTAAATTTATTCACCCGAGTTTTCTATTTAGCTTGAGTAGAACATCTGTCATCTTTCATGTGCATAATTGACTTTGGTTAACAGCTCTGTTTCCTGCCGTTTACCTCTGCTGTGATTTGAGTTAATGCCGGCCTCCATCTTACAGCTTTCTTTGACTTCAGAGCAAACAGAAGCTCTTGTTGAGCGGCCGCCTTTTACGTGTGTTTGTCAGAGGCATTTCCTGTAAGGACGCGTTCCCCCTGCTCTGGAGGGACGGCAGAATCGATCGGGATTCTGTGCTCTGTGGTTTTATTCTGCTTCTGTAACAAACATCTTTGGATTGGATGGCAAAACTTGAGTAAAATTAACCTTTTTTATTAAAAGTCAAGGGCTAGCTTTTTGCGCAAGAAAATTTGAAATATTCATCCTAAAATAAATTAGATTAAAATGGAAATTTTCTTGGAAATTTTAATGGAAGTATACCGAGTCCTTCGGAATCACAGAACACCTTGAACGTGATGCCGGTGTAACACAAGGCAGTTTAGAATATTAAAGATATCAAAGTCAGCATCTAAATAAGCCTGAAATGCTAGCGAAAACATAGCCAGGATGCCTCTGAATCCCAGCCCCTGTGCTGCTTAGAGCGTGTCTGTGAATTTGCAGGGCAATGCACAGCCCCAGCCTGTCAGGGCGCCTGGGAAGGAATTGACGGAGAAGCTTGCGGATCTTCAAAGGTTTCCCCTGACAGATAGCTTCACGTCAAATCATTACCGATTCCCCGAGCTGGGTCCGTCTCCTGAGCGGTAAGCGCAAGCTCCCGTTAATGATGAGAGAGCTCTGCACATGAAAAGCCAGCTCAGGACCCAGGGGATGCAGAGGAGGACTTTTGCAGATCAGAGACGCCGACTGATTGAGTAATTAAATTAAATTAAATGCTTGGAGTGGAGAAGGCGTGAGGCGTAGTAGAGAGATGGAGAGGCGGCCATGCTGTCCCTGCTGCCCATCATATAGTCTTTTATGATTCTTATTTAATTTATTTTAGATAGATAGATGGAAATTCTTTGTTACTGTCTGAAAGCTGCTACCTTGTCCATAGACCCTATTTTGCGGAAACCGGCATGTGTGTTCATGTTGTATATCTTTCCATAACATCGAAATAATACAGCTATTAAAATCAGCATGATCCAATCCCATCTTTGGATTTATAGAACCCCCTTGCATCGATGTGAACCTGAAACAATGACACTCTGATCCACCCCCAACCTGAGGCAGGTTAGTTTAGTGACATGGTGCCACGGAGCCCGGCTTAATGAGACAGCGCACTTTTTCTCACGTGGTGAGATATGAGCAGTTTTCGGAGCTCGTGTTGAGTATGAATGATGGAGTGTCGCCACAGGCGCATAGTGAAATCCCCAGGCCGCGTCTCTCTGCTTTCTACAAAATAAATTCTGAGCTTTATGAAGGAGATCGAAGGGATTTTTTCCTCGGTGTGCATCACATTAAAGCGGGGCTTCCCGCTTTTTCCCCGTGCGCCGTCACCATGGAGACAGTGGTCATGAGAGCCAGAGCACCATCAGGACTGGAGTGTCAACATCTACATTTTTGAAGCGATGGGTCGCAATAAGACTGGACGGACCTCGGGGGGATCGGCATGTCATCTGACGCTTCTCACGGTGACAGGGCGACGTGGTGAAGTGCTTTTGGTCAGATGTTAGCCTCAAAAAAGAATACGGCTGAAGCTATGACTTTCCCAATCTCTTAATAAAGTGCCATAGCATATGAGTATCTCTGAACTTCGCCTGTTACAATTGAGTGCACAGTGCCTGTGTCGGCTTTAGAGAAGAGCCACCGCAAAACCTCGCAGTCCCTCACAAGATTGTAGCTACCGGATTCTGTGTCTGGCGACACTCGTGACTTTTCTGATGCTTGACTACTGTTACGAGCTACTGCTGACACTAAAATGCTTCCAACATCCGGGAGGCGTGATCCAGCTTAACCCAGACACCTCAGGGCATCCCAAGACGCCCCCGAGCATGGCTGCTCTCGTCAAATGAGCATGTGGCACGTGCTCCGAGCAGAATGGCCTGGTGGGACCACTGGAGCCAAGGGTAGAATTAGGACTTTATTTGGGGTCTGTGAGTGGAGAAGCACGTTAATCAAAATCTGAGGGAGAAACAAATCAAAATACGATCGCAAGGGGAAACTCGCAGGAAGACGCATCGGGCAGCAGGGTGAGGAATGAGGGTGTGGGGTCGGGGGGGGGGGTACGGGTTAGGGATAAATTCATCTCAGTTTATCGACAGCTGGGTGCAGGTTAACGAATGGGGTGGGGGATGGAGGTGAAATCTGCTAAGACTGTACGTGGTCTTTGACCTGTACCAACTCTATGGAGAATAGTTCTTCAATGGCCATTCTGGGCCATACTGCATAATTAAGTCTCTTGATACGTCGTTTGACATTTTATTTGTTCATAAAGTATTGTGAGCCTTTGTGAATGTCAATGGTATTTCTGCCATTGCACCTCAGGAATACAGCGTTAGGCTTACAATCTTATTGTTCTTCAGGCAGTAAAAAGAAGATGTGGGAGTATTAAACGCACTGAGCAGGCTTTAGCCGCTTCCCCTGAGGTCTTTCTAAGGTATTTCTCTGCTCACAGATTTGCCACCTGCTCTTTTTAAGTGAATCGGTCATTTTTCAATCATACATGGCATTTCAAAAATGGGGCTGACCTCTGACCCCTGTGCACACTGTCTGCTTCCTGCCAAGACCACCTGTTTCCTGGTTCCTTTTGAGAATTTGATCCAGGCAGAGCAGTAGATAATTGATGATATATAGATGATATACAGATTTCTGTCAACCAGGTGCTGTACTTTGGATTTATTATTTACTCCCTAATTGAGCCTGTGCACTGCCTCACACGTCCAGGCTGTGGACTCAGATTTCGATTTGGGTTTGTAGAGTTCGCCAGTTCTCTACATGTTTACTTAGGTTTTCACTCCAGCCTCTTTCAGGAGTGAAATCCCTTTTAGGGTATGTCTGAATTCCCCTTAGTGTATTAATCGTGTATTAATCGTCCTGTATTTGACTGGAATTCCATCCAGGGTGTCTGTCGGCATACCCCGTCCTTCCAGGGGTCGTCTCCAGGCTCGCCTTAAACCTGAACTGGATAAGCACTTCTGGAAAAATGAATTAATGCGGTATCCGCTTACTTCCTGTGGCAGACAAACTGGAATCTATAATCAGCCCAAGCATTGCACTCAGTATCTTCCCCTTATTTCCTGTGCCGGTCTGTCAGGCTGAAAAGTGGTCGCTAAATTTAGTTTTTCAATAAGATACATTTTTAAAGGTGAATGTGTATACTCGGTTTCATGTCCCTAGTTTGTGTTGTTATCCCGGACACTGAAATGCACACCTTAAAATTAGAGCTGCTTGCTGTTTGATGTTAATATTGCCATCTCATCTTATGCACATGCCGTTGTCACATTGCCAGAAGCGTGATAGATGGGTTGAGACAATCAATAAGTAATGTTAAAATGCAGGAAACGACACCTGACAAGCTTTGCAGTTTTGTGATTTTTTTTCCTTTTCAAGATCGCCTAGTATGTATTACAAAATCAGCCTCAAGTTCACCGTCGCTGCTTTTGCATAAACTCTGCATGTGCTCTCCGAGCCAGTCATAATCACTTTTGTTTTTAATGTTTGATTTGCTCATAGTGTGGCATGTTTGTGAGAAATTTAGCAAAAATGAGTAAAGAGAAGAAAAGAGAACAAGAACTGGTCACTAAAAGCCTTCCGCTGTATGGAAATATTTTGTATTCCACAGAGACGATATTCAGCAAAAGCATGTGGTGTCAGCACTGTTTTTCATCTGTTGGCACAACTCGTGACAGCACCATCAACTTATTTGACACACACTATTGCTTTATGAATATTGCATTGTGTATCTCAGAAATTTCAAAATTTTCCCCAGTATCGTGCAGTCCCACTTAAAACTCTTCCATTCTTCCTTGGTAGAGCGCTGTCTCCCTCCTCGTCAGCGTCAGAGATGAAGGCAGCATAGTCATATCCTTGGAGGCCTCGGACGTGAGGGAAGACACCACTGCATACGCAGTAATAGTGTCTGGCGAACCCAAGACCCATTTCCTGCAGTTTGACAGCCCCAGCGGAGCTGCACCCCATCCTCTGGTTTTCAACGCCTCCTACCACGGACTCTGCTACACGGTCAGCCTCGTGGTCAGCAACGGCACAGCGTGGTCAAAGCCAGGGACTCCTGTTAGCATCCTCACAAGTGAGAAATTGCGTTAGAGTCGGTCCCCTGTCCTGTAACTCTTTGTTGACCCCCCCTCTTGCTCGCTGCTGTTCAAAAGGCATTTATGTTCCCAAAAAGTCTCCCTCATTCCTTCATTTTCATCGTTCCCCATAGCGCTGTAAAAAACAATTATTCTGATAAGCGATTAATCATGTGTAAAACCTGTATTAATCAAATGTATAAACTTTACGCAGTGTAGAAAATCTATTTAAAGTGGCATAGAAACAAAAATCTGCTATTTCTGAATATTTAGCTTGCTGACAATATTACTTTATACTGTAGTGTTTTGATGGTATTTTCAAAAGCAACACAATTCTGGTATTTTGAAATTCTGACAATAAAAATCACTGGGGGGATGTCCCAGATTTCAAAATACTATGGTATTTTATTTTACTCTAAAACATCCCAAGCCTAGTAACTACTTCACACTCCGTATCACTACACTGCTTGTGTATGTGTTTGTTGCAATACATCTGCCCTCTGCTGGTCTGCTGGAATATTACTGCTGTACACGTATGCTCTTCACGATTGTCTGCATCCACAAATGTAGTATCTACAAATGTGATATGAACACGAAAGTGAAGTATGAACTATGCTTAACATACCAAGGTTAGCATTACTAGGTGGTGAGGTTCTTATATGCAGTTTACAGAGTAAACCGCAAAGCTGCAAGTAATCATTGACACAATTCATTGTTGAGCTTTTTATTACCCATTATTATATTATCATCAACGTCATTGATTCCTTGTTGCAGCCCAAGAGGACACTGCTTTTAATTGTTAGCCATATTCCTTTTTTGGTGTGTTTTGAGGACCCGCTGTGATTCTACAGAACAAACTTCTTGGCTGGAAGTAAGACTAATTTAATTTCCAGGGCCTCTGCCAGTAGACAGCGTGCTCATCCATGACTACAAGCCTTCCCCGGAAACAGGCATCGTTTTTGAGATGAAATATGCAGAGAACAACATTTTCACCAGAGTGAACATCAGTTACCTGGAGAGACGGGAGCATCGGTGGATCCTGTATAAAGGTAGAGCTGCCTTGGGCTGCAGTTGGCACGATGCCTCGGAGGAATAATTAACGTACTTCCTTTTGTGGGTTGCATCGCTGGCAGTGTTGTTTAATTTAGCATAGCTATGCATAGTATAGCACAGCAAGTGGTTTTGGGCTCAAAGCCGGTTTGATGCGACATTAAATGGCTTTGTGCTATTTAACTCTGTGACAGTACGCTATATATGCATTCTTTTATGAGTGAGCTTGGTGTCATCTCCCTTTTATTTGTTCAGATTTTACCAAGGGGAAAACCGTCTTCAAGCACTGGTTGCCGGGGACCTGCTACAGCAACATCACATTCCAACTGGTGACAGAAGCCACCATCAATAAGACTGCTGTAGTCCAGCACAGCGGCGTAGTCCACCAGCCCACACAGCACAGAACGGGTAGGTTAGACTGTCCCCTCAGGTGCGGAATTAGCCCAAAGTTCAGCTTTCCACCCACTCTGCATAGCTGATGGCTTCCTTGCAACTGCTTTGTCGGCTTATTTTTCATGCATGTACCATGTTTTAAGTAAATTTAATGCTTTTTTACACATGTGACAAACATTTCTCCCTATGAATGCTGCATTAAGCAGTATGTGTTGGCAGCAACTCATCTAAATGAGTTAAATTTCGTTGATTTTTGAAGTCAAGTAGTATGTCAAAATCCACATCATCGCCTTTTAGTCTCCATGAAATTGGACCTATTTTGTCTTGTCGCTCAGAGATGCAGTGAAGCAGGTGGTCTGAAGGGTATCTTGTAGAGTGTTGAGGCTTTTTGCATCTCTGCTCATTTTTAAAAATTACCACAGCCCTATACCATGTCTGTTTCCTCCCACAGTGCCAAACCCTCCCCTCAATGTTTCCCTGAAGATCACTCAGCTCAGAGATAGGCCTCAGTTAACAGGGATCCATGACTGGCTACTGAGACGGAGTAGGCGTAATGTCCCCTTAATGGGGAAACAGGAACAGGCAGGGACTCTGGAGGAAGAGGTTGAGTCCACGGACTATCCTGACCCTCATGGACCCGTGGACCCTGTCCGAAGCTTTAATGGCTCCATGGATGGCTTCTCTGTCAATGGCACAGAGGATGACAATAGCACCCAGTCCTATTGGCCAGACTCCACTACAAGCACTGCCCCCACGGAGCAGGAAGGGCAGGATTCTGTGAATTCACCATTTTCAGAGTATGAGGACTCCCCTGAGCTGGGGTCTGCCGGGGGCCCGGCCCTGTTTCCTACTTCCACTCCACTCCCTACCAGAGGGCCCCCCATGCTGCTTGAGCTGCGATGGCTGCCCCCCCGTCCTCCCACTCCATTTGACGGTTTCAAACTTTACATCTATAAAGATGGTGAGTCTACTGGAGATACCAAACCTACATGTGCAGGCCCCAAGTGTCCAGACCCCTGCTGTTTATGAAACAAACTGTAGTTAAGGAAAGGTCTCATAGAACATTCCAACATTTTTAGTAAACACTCTGGTAGAGTGTGCTCTATAATGGATGAGAATATAAGTTAGAGAAAAGTTTCTTAGATAATATATAATTGATGCTTTTGTAGAGAACTTCAACTGAAGTGAACAAAGTCTAAATGTTTTAACAGGTAACTCCACGGAGATGACCACCATGGATGAAAACACTCACGAATTTTTCACGGAGCTGACGGAGCCGGGCACCTACAGGGTGCTGGTCACCACCCTCAGCTCGTCTGGAGACTGCGACCCCAGAGAGAGTACTAGGGACACTAGTATCACCTTCTACCTCAGTGAGCCACTCTCTGTTCCCCTCTTGTGCTGCTTGTTTTGAGTACTGTGGTTTATAAAGGTACTGGAAGGGAGTTTTAAGAAGTACTGGATTATGTATCAGTTTAAAAGTGACCTAGGAGCAAGTCGTGTGGGATGATAGGACTTGTGCCTTGTTTCCACCAACACCAGAGCCGGACTTTTTCCCAATCCGGAACTAGTTCCGTGCATTTCCACCGCAAAAAAACTGGTCCTGGGCCAGAAAAAACAGCTCCAACACAACACTAGAGAAAAGCTGGTCTCAGAATTCAGAACCATAATGTCAGCAAAAGTGGGATGGGTTATCATATCCAAACTTTCCACGTACCTGGAAAATTCAATTCATATCCGATACAATTTTGTCTAATGTTGCCGGTGCTAGCAGTGAAACAACAAGCTGCTTTTTAGTAGAATAAAGTAATATTTTTTTTTGTTTGTTTATTTGTTTTCTTGTTCTGTGGAAAACGAACAATTGATTTGCTGACCCGATTCAATAATAAATTATAAACATGTTGCAGGTCAAATAAATAAAATATTGTGGCGCTCAAGTGGTGAGGGGATCATGAAGTTCAGTTTTTAGCAGACTCTTGTATTGCACGATCCTTAAAAAGACAGCAGTAAAACAGCAAGCAAGAATAAACTCACACACTCACAGATGGGGAGCCTTTACGGAGACAAAAGTGGATACAGGCAACAAAGACAGAGCCATACTCTGAATACTTTCTTTTTTCGGTCTAGCAGCTTATTAAAACTAGATCAAAATAAATCCAAAAAATAGAACACATATGAACCTTTACTTTGCTCTCACTTCTGCCTACATAATATTTTCATTCCATTCTTTTTTGACACTGGTGGTAACAAGGGCAGGTTCTCAAAAGGCATCAAGCAAGAACCAACCCAAGAACCACTCTGTGCTGGTGGAAACAAGGCATTGATGTTTGTTACAGGTTACAAGCATGTAGTTATGGAGTATGTGTCAGTCTGATTGGCTGGTTGGCTTGTCGCAGGTCACAGCGGCGAGTGGTTTGAGCAGCCGACGGAGCGGCCCCAGGCGGTTAGCGTGCGGCTGCTAAACCCCACCACAGCGGCTGTGTCCTGGTCCCCCAGCACTTCCCGCCACAACGGAAGCCTGGTGGCTGTTCTGTCACTGACGTGCCTCAAACCTACCATCAGCCAGCGGACAGAGACCACATACTGCGCTGAGGTGGGCCTATCATTACTGTTAAGGCTCTGGGGGCATCCATGAGAGGGTTATATGGAGAAAAGGATGTGCGCTTCCTAAATTTACTTCGGGAGTAATAAAGTATCTATCTATTTAATCTATCTATGGGATTACACTACAGTAAAGAGGAAATCCCATCAAGGATTTTTTCACATTTTATGTTCCAACAATGGTGCTCTCCAAAGTGTCCAGAAATTTTATTAACTATCTCTATAATCATTAATATAGTTTCTATGACGTGTGAGCAGTTATTTTATTTATTCATTAAGAAATGGAGGATAATAGCCTTTTAAAGATACAACATGCTCAGCGTGTTGTGTTTAATGACTATATCACTGTGAAAAATACACTGTATGTTTATATTTTTATTTCCCTAATATTTATAAGATGTTAATTTAAAAAGGAAAAGTGGTTTGTTTCTGTAATATGGTCATGAAGGTAAAACCATTAGCTGTCTTTCATGGTGTGTTAATGGAAGTATGTTTTTTCATATGTGCTGGTTTTGCATCTATCTGTCCTCCATAGCTGCTTAACCAGCACAGGGTCACGGTGACCCATTGGATTCTGGGTTTTCATGACAGAAGGGGGTTCCAAGCTGGGAATGGCTCACGTCAGACATTTCCTTTCACCGCCATCCGACCGTGGGGCTTCGGGATGTGTAATGTCCTCTGAGGACGCCGGCTTGCCCGATAATCAGAGACCCGAGCAATTGCACAGCAGCGCCGTGGCAGAGATGGATGAGCTGCGAGTGAAATGCCAGCAGGGTGCCTCTCATTTCAGCTATCAGTGTTAAAACCCGTCCTCCGACGATGATGTCACCCTTGGCTTTTCTGGATGCACTGGGCGTCCTGCCACTGACCACAGCCTCTGTCAAAGCCCCTCTGTGTTCCACGGCCGATAAATATGTATTTTCTGTATTCATTGCAGAACATTAGGCTTAATTCAATTTAGCCGTGGTGTTCTAGCACATAAATATCTTACCAACCTCTATAAAACGGTAGGGGACAGATTACTTAAGAGAAGTTAGAGATTAGTGGTTCACTGAGCATGCTGCTGCACTGCTGTTCACAGGAAAACTCTACTAGTGATACCATCACCAATTTGACTCCGGGGGCACAGTACAGGGTGGTGGTGTACCACACAAATGGCCCATTGGCGAGCCCCCCCTCTGACCCCATCATCATTGGAATTGGTGAGTCATCGATGATCTATTATTTTTATTGTTAAAATAATATTAAAGGACATATCCTTGTTATTTACATTTAACATCTGCTGTAGATATGATTGTTTTATAAAATACCAAGTGTTTTAAATTGTATGAAAGACATCCGCTTTGCACATATTAATGTTTTAGATTGTCTCCCATAATCTCTTGCACCATGACCTCAGAGTAACTAGAATTTGATAGGATGTCAGTGTGAGTCTTCAGCCCGTGAGATCTTGGTGGTCTTACTGAGACTCTGAGGCTTCCGCTGTCTCGTAGAGCCAACCGGAGTACAGGACCTGGTCGTCTATCCGCTCAGTCCCTCTGCGATCATCCTCACCTGGCAGCGGCCGTACAACGTGGCCTTCCGCAAGTACATCCTAGAGACCTTCTTCTTCAACCCTGTCACCCTGACATCTGGGTGGACTACCTACTACGAGGTCGCGGCCACGGCATCACTAACAGCCTCTGTGGTAATGCTCATCATTTACCATCCCCGTGCATCCCAGAATGCAACTGGTCGCCTAGAGTGATTTTTATATATTATATATCTTATAACCCTTCGGATATGAGCTCTGGATTCTGATCCAGAAGACACTGGAACATCCTGGAAATTGCCTTGGCTGACTTGCTCTAGTAGAATACCTCAGCTGTACGGAATTTGTACATCATTATGCTCATCAGTTTCCCCCAGATTAAAGCGCCAAATGGTTTCCAGTTCCCTGGGCTGGCATGTCGCTTCTGTTCCCGCCGCGTGTTCATATCGACACAGGATGATTTGTTAAGCCATCTGTTCCATTCGAGGGTGCTCCTTCCGCCCCACTGTGGCTGACGGCCAATAGAGGAGCCCTGGCATTCCCAAGAGGGAGACAGCCAGCCAATGGCAATGCCTGAATTGTGAAAGCTTGACCAGCAAAGCACTCATATTGCTCAAACAGCTGCTCATTTGACAGTTTGGGATGGACACTTAACCACTTGCTTCATGACTTCTTTCCGGTAGAGGGTGACTGACTTGCTGCCGGCTTGGTACTACAACTTCCGTGTTACCATGGTGACCTGGGGCGAGCCAGCTCTCCGCTGCTGTGATGCCTCTACCGTGAGCTTCATCACAGGTAACTCATGTAGTTATAATCCCATTCTCTACATGGCCAGAATGCAATGTCCTTACTAAATTTCCCACCTTGTGGGGACGCTACATGGTCCCACTTGGCCAAATATTATTTTCAGTTACTTCTCTGATATCTTTCTGCCAGATAATTATACTCTAACAGCTCTGGTCTGCATTTCAGGTCAAAGTAATATAATAATTACTTCAGAGTAATTAGTATATTAATTAATATAATAGAGTATATTATTAGACCGTTAAAGTTTTGGATATGCTCATGGTTTTCGCTTTCATGGGTTTTTTGATAATGAGTCTTAGCTGCAGTTAAGCCGTAACCTCTGAAGGCTCTTTAGACTGACTGCTCGTCACAGAGAAGATTGAGAATTTGTCATATTCTGAACCATTCCATTTCCTTTTTTAATTGCCCCCCCCCCCCCAAGCTCCTGAGGCCCCCCACATTTCATCAGTGGAGTATTCCAATGGCCTTCTGTACGTGCGCTGGACCTACGGGGACATTTTCACAGACCTGTCGCACTCCCGCGTGTTGCACTGGCAGGTGGTGGCCGAGGGCAAGAAGAGCCTCAAGAAGCGTATTTCTGCCGATGTGAGTCCCCCTCCCACTCGCCCC
>JAODUD010000062.1:26987092-26997708 GCA_026784285.1 Stomatorhinus walkeri
CCCCCCCCCCCCCCCCCCCCCCCCCCCCCGCCCGTGCCCCGCATGCCCAAGAAGGCACCTCTCCCCATCCCCCCCGGGGACCTCTCCCACCCGACAGTGAGCGCCTGCACAGAACGCAGCAGGAACACCTCTCGGCCACACATCATCAAACTGGGTCAGTGTGGGCGTCCTGGGGAGGGCACGGGGCTGTTAAATCTGGCCGTCTGATGAGCAGCGTGCCGGGCTGCCCTTTGGTGTCCGTGGTGCTAGCTGTGTACTTTTCTAAGAAAAACAGACCAGTATCCGAGTCAAACAGGAGAGCTCTCTATCACTCTGTATACCAGGCTCGTAAAAAAACTCCCTCCAAAATTTGCTTGCTACCAATTTTGTCTCCCCCCCCCCCCCCCAATCTACTGAGTGAGCAACTTTAATAAATGTTACAATTCTGTTTTATTATTTGACGGTAAAAGGCATATTCCAAGGGCAAGGCGGTAAAATGTATTATTTATTGAGTCGTTTTATTTTATTTTTTATCTGTTTTGACAGGGCCTGCTTCCCCCAGGTCAGTCCACGCAGTTAACAGCACCCACACTTCTGTGACCCTCATCTGGGTTGAGGAGGGCGTCGTGGATTACTATCAGGTCCACTGCAGGCCAGCTGCTCCAGGAAAAGATCTTAAAGTGAGATTGATTTTCTCCCTAATGGCTTCACATTGAGTACCATTATGCATAGTGTTGCTTTGGATAAACCGGGTAGTGAAACTTTGCTGGCTTCGTCGCTACTGCGCATTGGTAGTCCTATCTGGAATATCAGAGTTGGGCTGCAGAAATCGATTATTTTGATACTTGACTCAGTTAATCGATTTATTGGGCTAAAAAACAGGTTTTAAAGAAACATGCAAATTCTTCATTTAAAAACCATCAGGTTACAGTTCTAATAAAAACTGCACACAATGTAGAGATCCTCTGTTTAAAGTGGCAGAGTGGCATAGAAACAAAGATCAAAGCTTGATCAAACTCAAACACATTTTAGAGAAACGCCTGTGACAAACACATATTTTTATTACTGATTTCTATCGACGTTACCGATTAGTTGTTGCAGCCTTATTTCAAAAGGGACAATGACGTATAAAGATTCTGGTTTTTTTTTTTATTTAGTTTTAAAAACCAAAGTGTCATCTTTGTGGCAGGAGCGGCACGTTGTTTTTCATGTCTGGACTTTTGATTGAAAATCTTGGTCAGCCTTGCTTTTGATACAATACCCTTGTCTCAGTTTATCTGGTCTGAAGAACCTGTTTGTTGGGGAGCAAATGTCTCACAACTAATCATTATCATGTGGTCCATCAGGGGATTGAGTGCTGTTTACCGGCAGCTACAAATGGCTAATTAAACTTTCAAACTGGATTTACTGGGGCTGCCGTTGCAGACTAACAAACAGAAGTACATGTTTGCATTGACACACACGCACTGGATAAAGGATATATGAGAAGTTATATTTTCTAATTTGGTGTAAGATGTGATTTTATATCAAAAACCGAGTTTTCTGCTCTACCCACACCAACCTTTATTGATTGCATTTGCTGCCTCAGAATCTATCAAAGGGTTTGTGCCAAAGGGACATTAAATGTAACTTGGGCAGCCCATCTATTGGTTATTGTTTGGGGACTGTCTCTAATTGCCGCCTGGATGCAACAATAAAACAAGAGCACCCACGCAGCTGTGAACGCAGATTTGATGTTTTTACTTTTAACGGCATTTAAAATCAGGTTCACACCAGGGACAAGCAAGACTGTCAGCCATTATCGTCCGGGGTGATTTTACCAAGTGATAGTGCTTCCTGAGGTATTAAGTGGCTGTCATGTGAATGACATACCCTCACTGTGTACATAAACTAATCTGAAAGCCATTTGCAGCGAATAGTATTGAATATTTCTGTCAGAGTGAAGTTTTAAAGAAGATGGAGGTGTTAGGTGGTCTTTAAAATCCAGTGGAAATTAAATGACGAGAACCAGGCACATCCTCACATGCTGCTGTAGTTTTGAGATGCATAATAATCTTGCCACGGCCCACCTGCAGGCAAGGGAACCGCAGATGGTCCACTCTCACATCGCCACTGTGTCCAGCCTGCAGCCTGCCACTGCCTACAACTGCAGCGTGACCAGCTACAGTTACAGCACCCCTAGTGAGCCCACCTACATTGGCGTGTCTACCACAGGTAGGTCAGATGCAGAGCCGGCTTTGCGCGTATGTCCACCTCGGGCTGCTTTCTGCTTGCCGGGTCACCTATGTGGAGCTAGGCTCCACACTGTTTCTGTAGGAGTGTCCAGCCCTAATAGACATCCATCCATACAAATGTGCAAGGTCACAACGGGGTCTCTTTTTGGGAAGGTGTGGGTCAGTGGGGTAGGATCCTTTGCCTGTGATTGAAAGGTTGCTAGTTGAAATCCCAGGGCCGGCAAAGTGATGTCACCATTGGGTCCCTGAGGCTCTTACCCCTCAGTTACTCCAGGAATCGTAGGACCCGGCCTTCTCAATTGTGCTTTGGATACAAGTGTCTGCTACATCAGTGTTTCCCAGTCCGGTCCTCTCGCACCCACAGACAGTCCATGTGGACTGTCTGGCAGGGAGCTCAGAGGGAGCAAAAATGTGGACTGTCTGGCAGGGAGCTCAGAGGGAGCAAAAATGTGGACTGGCTGGCAGGGAGCAAAAATGTGGACTGTCTGACTGGGAGCTCAGAGGGAGCAAAAATATGGGCAGGCTGCGGGTCCCTGAGGACCGGATTGGGAAACACTGTGCTAAATAATACTAATGTCTTGTTTCTCATGAAGTTTACACTTACTTTTACATGGGATCAGGGCTCCTGATGACAGTGATCTGGCATGGCTTCGCTGGTGACGGTGCTTGCTTGTGTTTCATGTGGCTGCAGTGCGGGAGATGAACCCCAGTGTAGCAGCCATCTCTGCCCTGGCCGTCCTGAGCGTCCTCCTCCTCAGTCTGCTGGGACTCATCTTCCTCGTGCTCCGAAAGAAACACCTTCAGATGGCCAGGTAACGGCCGGTGATCCTCTCCATTACTGGCATATAGACATACAAGAAGTCCTGTCTACAGTGCATCACAAGGTCAATAATCTCAAGTTGCCTGGCATTTTAAAAACAGGTCTTAACAAGCTCGTAAGGAGTATAATGAGCTGGACAAAGGCCATTACATTTAACACAACATTGCGATGGGTGCGTAAACAAATGGATAAATAAAATAACAAGCAATGAATAAAACGTAAAGCAAACTATATACAGCTCTGGAAAAAAATTGAGACCATAGCAGAATTTTCATTTTCACTCATTTCTTAATTTATGGGCATACCCCTGTGTAAAATACTCATTTTTTGCTTTGCAAGCCTAGCTCTTCCCTGCTTCCCATTAATGTAGGGGTGCTTCCTTGCTTTATGGGTCTTCAGTCCTGCTTCTAGGAGCCTGATACAGACTGTCCTAGCAGTGCACTTCACACCACTTAATGTTTCCCATTCTTCTTGAATGTCACTTGAGGTCATCCTCTCATTGTCGAGGAACTGCCTCATAAGTTATCAGTCATCTCTGCCATTAGAAACTCATTTCCACCCTCTTCCTGGCTGGTTTCTGGTCATTCCCAGTGTCTCCTGCTTCACCTTCTTCTTGTGTACTGCTGTCTTAGAAACTTTAAGCCTGGAAGCAGCCTGCCTCACAGTGTAGCCTTCTGCCAGCAGAACCAGGATTTAACCAGGATATCAAAATGCAGATTTTTTTTAAATAGTGGTTACACAGAAGTGTATAAATCTTCTTACATTAAACATCTGTACTATCCAAGGCTTGCAATTACTAATAGTATTATTGAGTTATAGATTAAGTAAAATTAATTGTTTATTAAATCATCCTTCTTCAAGATTTGCTGATTACATTAAAAAGCTGCAAGTGAGGTGTGAGTCGATAACACTGCGTATTTTGCATTAGTATCTTGTCGGCAAATGTGAAGCTTTGGAACCAGTTCACATGTAGATGAGTGTTTTTATCTGCCCCTGTAACTGAAGGGAATGTGGTGCTGGAACCTTCGTCAACTTCGCATCATTCGAGAGGGATGGGAAGCTTCCGTACAACTGGTAGGAACCTGCTGGTCACTTTTAAACTGCGCCATGCCTCCTGGTCAGGTTTTTCCATTTGTTTTTAGATGATGACATTGTCCTGTTTTGGTTAAATTTAGCCTGACATTTTTAACTATTTCTCACATTGGTTTATTTTATGACAGAGTTCATTTAGTGTTCCAGGTGTAATTTTATGTATTTTAAAAATTGTATTTAACTGAAAACCCACTTGAGATTGCAAATGTGAATCAGTAGAAGGACTTGAGAGCTGAAAAGTAATTTTCTAGTTTCTTATAGGTTGAGTTTAAAATCCAGTCCTGAATTCTAAATTTCTGTTCTTTACAATTATTCACTCTGCATGTATCATTCAACTTCGAAATAAGTTAATACATTACAAAGTCCTTCAGTAGCAAATCTTAATTTAAACCCGCCTCACTTAAATTTATCATGAAGGCCAAGTTCTCACAGCACAAGACCATACATAATTGGGTTTAATATAGCCTTAGGGTTACTTATAAGAGTATGCTTTTATTTTACTAGACTGTAAATATCTGAAATATGTCCATAAGCTACAATTTTATATGGTCTATAGGAAGATAAGAACCCTAATCACCATTTTATGTAGTGTATGAAAAACATTAATAGTGAGCTCATATGATGTAGTGTATTTCTGTAATAAAATTTCAGATGTTTATCAGCTTGAAAGGCACATTAATGCCTGAATTATAACTGCATTACTTCATGTTGGTTTTCTTTTTGCTTTTAAAATAGTCTTTAACGTTAACTTTGACGACAATAAATGTTGTTCAGAATTATTTAACTGCGACATTTTTATTTATTTATCTGTCATCTGCCATTTCTCACAGAAGGCCAGCGCTTGTGTTACAGACATGATTTAATTAACTCGAAGTCATTTTGCTGTATGTCGCCTCTCATCAGCGGGACCGCTTCGCATGGGGTGTATTAATTAAAAGGCTCCAGCGTTTTTCCCGAACATTAAGCCATTACGAGCGAAGTGGTTTATACTCCGCAGTTAAATCACGCCGCTCGGCTAAGCTAACCCGTTTATTGCCGGCAAAGCTCAGCACAAACTCATTAGCGCCAGTGAACTGAGAAAGAAAACGGGAAAATGTCTTTTGCGGTGTGAATACTGTCATGCGTGTTCAGCCATCTTTGGTTCAACACCGTTTAATGTTAAGGGAAGAAAAGCCGAAACCGGACCGCCGCCGCCTCTCTGGAAGCGAGCGGCCGCTGATGGGACTGTATCCCCCGGGCAGAGTCTGCCTCACTAACCGAGTGCCATGTTGTGTTGTTCCTGCCTGTTCCCCCATGTCTGTCCCTGCCTGTCCAGGCGAAGGAGTCTCTTTGCCTTCCTAACACTCCTGCCGTCCTGCCTGTGGACTGATTACCTTTTGGCTTTTTATATTAATCCTTGGTAAGTAAGTGAGACGACTGCTGCATCGTGGGGGCTCATTTTTAGCTTGATACCTTTGCCGTTATTTGCCCTGTTGGCAAATTTATACGTACCAGTTAGCATGGCTAGCTGTGTTATTTGTTAGGGTTCGGCGCCTCGTTGAGGGATGTTACCACAGGCCCCTCCCGGTCCTCGAACTGGCAGCAGCGTCCATGTCTGTAACAGCTGCATTAGCGACCTGGGCGCGAAGCAGCAGCCAATAGCATTCTAAAGGCCGGGCGGCCATGTTGGAAAAAGTCACGTGACACAACACACGTGTTTGGAGAGCAACATGTGACATACAGTGGAGTCTGAGTCAAAACTGCATGTTATGTACATTTAATACACTTACTGTGCATGTCAAGGGCATTTCATATCCTGTGTTACACATTATATTGTGGTTGTGTTTGTAGGTCATACAGTTCTTGGTGCCAGTCGCCGATCCATAACTGTCCATTTAAGCCTGATTGACTCCATGCGTGTGACATGCATGTAATAATCATAATCAGACACTTCTGAACAACCTGTCTGGACAATTCCAGTTAATTTTATTCCACAGACTACCGGATGGGTATGTAAACACAACTGAATGCATCTTTGGATTCTACATGACTATATATTTAAGTTTGACCAGTTAACCAGTTGACCACTAAGGTCAAAATATTATGGGGTGGCGCTACATCACTGTGCCTTGTTTCATGTAGAATGTTTTCAGTAAATGTTATCTTTTTTAGGGGCAAGACTGCCTTAAAGAAAAGGAAGCTAACAAGGTAAACGCGCAAGGTTAACTGCATATGCGCATGGTTTATTGATATTAACAACTCTTTTTATGAGAGCTGCGTGCAGTCAAAGCTGTCCATCCATGTTAAACAACCAACTATTACGCGTACAACATCCAGATGAATCACAGTATTGGCAAACAAGAAACCAGGCGTTTATTCCTGAACAAATAATGCATGATGAGCACTGATGGTGTGGTGTATCAGATGCACCAAGATGTCTGTCATTAGGAAGGGAAGAACTATTACATTCAGGCTTAAGCGGTAAAGCCAAGTACCATTGATCAGAAAGCGGTTTATATTGCCCTGAGTAGGACTAAAGGATGTCACAGGTATAATCTAAAACTGTTCTCCTAAATAGTGAATATTACAGGGATCTGAAGAGTGCCATTTACTGATATGGTCTTCATAAATTTACCTGTATTTAAAGCCACTTGCTGATTCTAAGTTTTTTTATGGGTTTGTGTTGGAGGTGGGGTCTTAGAGTAAGATCACCGATAGGATGTTAAAGGTTTTACCCCTAATCCCCCAGTTAGTTTATAAGCGGGAGTGCAGTGCCCCAGTACAATAAATCAAGCTCATTTGATCATTGACCTGCTGCAGATTATGCGGAAAGGGTTAAATGGCGGCCTGCATAACCCAACAGCCCTACAGCGAACCGTGAATAAGCCCCAGCCTGTTTGTCACACTCGGGGAAAATGTGTGAGAATCTGCACCATTACCCTGATCTGGAGCTGGCCTGTGTGAATGCAGCTGTTCAGTGATGGTTATTCTGTGCAGGAAGACAGGATTGTGCAAGGCCAGGCCTCTGCTTGGGGCTACTGAAAAGTTAAAGATTCATTTGCCCATTTGTAGATTGAGCAATCAAATAGTATTTCTCCTGTTCTGAATGGAAACGTGGAGACTTTTCTGTAATGTATTGCAGGCATGATTCAGTCTTCGTTAATATTCTGAACTTACGACACTGATCAAGTGAAGTCACTTTAAAAACGTTATTCATTTTTGCACAGTAGTTTTGCTGCAGATTGTCTGCAGTCAGATGAAATTTAGCATGGTCAATTTTGAATCCTCAGCAAATGAAGTAACATATGAAGAATAACACAAGCCTGCACGCCGAACACCTAACAGCCATAAAGTCCATCTTCAAGTATAAGTAAATGAAATCCCCTACTATAGTGACCAAAGATGCTGCTAATACTGATAGAACATAGCTGTTCCATCTGATAATGCCTTATCACAGAGATCTCAAAATGTGTTTAATCTCTTTTCAGCCCTGTCCAGCTGGATGATTTCGAAGATTACCTCAAGGACATGAGCAAAGACTCGGCATACAAATTTTCTCTGCAGTTTGAGGTGAGAGGTGCCACCATTTGCTCGCAGGGACAGTTAGCACTGGTGTGTCAGTGTGGTGCATTTTGTGCTTTCAGTGGAACTAAATGAAGAATTCAGTTAAATAAATTCCTGTTTTGTTTGTAAGACAGCATTTTGTTGTCTGTTCAAAGATGAATAATGCCCTCCCCAAAACTGCTTCTGTCCTCCCTATATAGGAGCTGAAGACGGTGGGTCTGGACTTATCCCATGATGCAGCTGATCTCCCCGTCAACAGAGCAAAGAACCGCTACACCAACATCCTTCCTTGTGGGTTACAATGCTGCTCACTGTAGCATTTAACTGTCCTAGTAGACAGGTGTGGGTTGATGCTCATGCATCTTTCCAACTGACCATCGGTGACCTCCCCACAGATGATTTCAGCCGCGTGAATCTGATATCCATGCACAACGATGAAGGAGCCGACTATGTCAACGCCAATTACATTCCTGTGAGTGTCATTCATTTTTACCCCGTATGAAGGAGATTCAACCCCTATGACCAAGTCCAAAGACCAGCAGTAGACTGTCTGCAGTGTCCATGATGACTGTTACTCTACCCAATAGCCGTCTCTTAAAGGGGCTTATGACTGGCTAATTCTCAGGGAGTAGCATATAGCCATTCCTCATTTAGCTACCAAATTCCAGTCCAACAGCATGGTTGTCAAGCGAAATGGTCACTAAATGAAAATCATGGTAGCCTAGGCATGACCATGTGTGACTGTGCTTACGACTTCATTTATCCTTTGTGAAGTGCTCATTTTTAACATTTTATACATTCTGCGTCTTAAGTCTCTCTCACTCCGGCATGTATTTGGTGTCAGACGTTGGTCGTAAATGTGCGCATTGGTCGGAGAATGTTTTTATTACCGTCATATTTATGAATGGTCGCTAACCGAGGTAGTCGGTAAATGGAAAGCGGTTGTAATTTGCGTCATTTTCCCATCTGCAGGGCTACAAGTCGGCACGGGAGTACATCGCCACACAAGGTCCCCTCCCCGAAACCCGCAATGACTTCTGGACGATGGTGCTGCAGCAGAAGTCACGAGTAGTTGTCATGCTGACGCAGTGCAGCGAGCGCCGCAGGGTGGGCAACGCCAGCGCATACTCTTTAACCCAGACGCGCTCGTCCCCGGGACAGACTTCCAGGCGCGCTTCCATTTAGCTTTTTGGGCTCAATCTACTGGGGTCGAATTTTTTATAATTTTTTTCTTGATTCTTCTTTCTTTCATATGCTGGATAATTCAATCTAAACTATTGTCAGTACTTCAAATATTTATACAGTGTAAACGTTTAAAGCTTTATAAGTATAAAAGTACTGTGTTTCAGTAGATAAAACATTGCTTTTATATTTCTCTGATGGTAACAGGTAAACGGGATGTATGAAAGATAAATCACAGACCAAAAAATACATTGATTTTGAATTTGGTCAATAGCTAGGCAATGTAAATTCCACTATACTGAACACAGATGATGTCCCTAGACTTATTCCTGATTCACTTGAATCCCTTATGGAAATACCCTAAACGGGTCAATTAACTGACAGTTATGTCGCATGACCACAGGTGAAGTGTGACCACTACTGGCCCTTCACGGAGGAGCCGGTGGCCTACGGGGAGATCACGGTGGAGATGCTGTCTGAGAAGGAGGCCCCAGAATGGACCATGAGGAACTTCAGACTGAGCTACGTATGTCACCTTCTCGTCACCAGCCGCGCTTGCTTTCTCTGAGTCTATATTTCAGTCACGTAGTTGGGGGGACAGTCTATCCCAAAAGCTATCAAAATGGTAATACGACCGTGTTTACGTCCTTTCAACGGCAGCGACAGCGCTGCCTTTGCGGGGGACAGGCACGTAAATGAATTCCGTCAGCAGCCCCACGGGCATCTGCAGAAGCCCAGGTATTTAAAAACTGGGTGCCGGCGGTCCCTCAGTGGCTTGTTTCCATAGCAACCACTGCTGAGAGCCCCAGCACTTTTTTCCTCCTGATACGTGCAAACTAATGGTGATGAATGAGAGCCAAACGCAAGAAGACAGGACCCAGTACTCTTGGCCGTGCGTGCAGACTCCTCTAGACATGCTACATTCATTGACGCAGTTGGCGCATGCGTTTGAAAACATATTGCATGTAGCTGTTTGATGCAGCACGGATCATGCAGAGATGCAGCGGAAATTTGAAAGGACTACAAAGTATCGCAAAGTTAAGATAAATGCATCTAAAACTACAGTTAAACTATTTGACTTGTTCAGACTAAACTAGTTGACACTATCCAAAAGTCATTATTTTGAAACTGCGGGCATTTAAGAGAATTCCAGTGAGCTGTATTTCATACAAGGGCTGCTCTGTCTCCCCTCCGGCTCTCCCCCCAAAAGCCCCCATCCATGCGGCTGTGACCCCCTTCACAATCACGTTTCCCTGCAGGCGGACGAGACCCAGGACGTCCTACACCTCAACTACACCTCGTGGCCCGACCATGGCGTCCCCACGGTCAACGCCATCGAGAGTATCCTGCAGTTCGTCTACATCGTGCGGCAGCAGGCAGCCAAGAGCAGGGGCCCCATCGTCGTGCACTGCAGGTGAGACCATTTGGAGGATGCGAGAGAGACTGCATGGCAACGCTGGGTCAGGCTATGGAAGGGACTTGGCAGATCGGCCTGCAATTCTCGAACTGTAATCCTTCATAAACGACATTTTATATTTAATATCTTTGAGGTGATTAAATGAGTTGCATTAATATAGCACTGTTTCAAGCACCAAAAGTACTTTTTTATTTATAACTTTTATAATATTTAAGTGCATTTACTGCCCTGCATTTGTTTATGCCATTTAATGGTATAAAGATTATAAAAGGTATACAGTAATCCCTCACTTATCGCGGGAGATAGGTTCCAAGGCCGACCGCGATAACTGAATTTCCGCAAAGTAGGG
>JAODUD010000062.1:27011845-27024185 GCA_026784285.1 Stomatorhinus walkeri
GATTCCTTTAAATCAAGGCTAGATAAGATTTTAACAACTCTAAGTTATTAAGTTCTTCCCAAGCGAGCTTCATGGGCCGAATGGCCTCCTCTCGTTTGTATAGTTCTTATGTTCTTATGTTCTAGGAATAAGAGGGACAAGCAGACCTCTCCACACTCACCTGCTTTTGGTCCAACCATCTCCCAGAGACACCCAGAGACGCCTCTCTGGGGCCGTACCAGAGGTGTGCAGAAAGTCTATGGCCTCCATGCTGAGGAGGGGACTGAGGACACTCTTTGCCAGCTCCACATCCCCTGTGGCCTGAACAACCTGCAGGGGGCAGCAAAGAGCAATGCATCAAATAAGAATGTGTGAGAGGGAGGAACTTAAAAGTTTTTGCTGCTAGCCAACTAGTTTTCAGTTTTTTGTACTTGCTCTCTGTCTAAATTTCCTTGGGTGAAGGGGTGAGCTTAATATCCAGCCTTTGATGTGTCATCGGTTACAATTCATTTCTATTATACTAAACAAGTATATCCATACCATAGACCATTAGCCGTACTTCACTCTGAACCATGTCTGCATTTTAGGCTAAAATAATAACTTCAAAATCCAATAAAATCTGCTCTTACACAGTGCTATTCTATCACAATTTAACATGCACCTACCATATTTAGTGGAGTAAACAGGAAGTGCACTAGATCCAATGCACTGGGATTGTTGATATATAACCTTAGTTTAGCCTGCAAAACAAACACGTAACCACTGGAATGAGATGCTGTTTTAAGTTTTACATCAAAGGAAACTTCACTCAGATGCCAAATTCAAAAATTCAGTTTGGTATGGAAACTGTTCATACCAGCAAGTTGAACGCATATTTAAATTTTTGGAAGCAGTCAATGAACTCCTCTTGAGACGGTGGCTTGGCACGTAGTGTCAAAACTCCCTCTAGTGGACAAAACAACACAGTGCCATACTATTACTATATGCACCAAGAAGAATTAGGAGAATCAGTAACAGCTTCTAAAACAATTTTGATAAAATAAAAGCTCACCTCCCGGTCCTCTCTTTTTACTCCTCTTTGCTTTCTTCCTTTTAGACAGCTCGCCAAAAGCCTCTGCTGCCCTCTGGAGCTTGGTGACAAAATATTCGATGTCACCCAAGAGGTGGTTCAGAATTTGCTGCAATGGGACAGGAGAGCATTTTAGCCCGTCATTTCAAAGACACTTCAGGCTGGTCGATGGAGATCCTCCCAGGCAAACTGCATACGAGGGGCCAGGATCTACTGGTCTGGTTGAGATGTTCTACCTGACCCAAGTGGCCCAGATTAAGAGGGAGGCACCCACCACGTCACGGTCGATTCTGGCGGCCATCGCTTCCAGTGACTCATCTGCCTCCATGAAATGTCGATGCCTCTCGCCTGTGATGGGGACACAGTGCAGAAGGGTCAGCGCAAAGCCAGCTTGAGCACCTAATCAAGTATATATTTCATTTCTGAAAATTAATTTGATTTCCAAACAACTAAGGCGATTCACAATTCTTACTCCAAGGGTGGGGCATGCTACTCCATCTTCAGACTTCTCACATCAATTGGAAAAACATTATCAGCTTTCATTATCAGTTTTCCATTAATTCCGCTGACCAATAATGGCAAGCATTATGAAGTTTTCAATTTTAAATTGAACCAATCGGGGAGACAAACCCCACCCTGCCCTGCACTGCTCTGCCCCCTCACTCACAGTCCACCAGGTCATTGGCTGCTGGGGGAAACCACGCTGCCACTCTGCTCATAACGTCCACGGTAGGCGGAGCTGTAGGGGCCGGCTCTGATGGGGGTGGGGGTATGATCCCATCACTGTTCAGGATCATCCTGGGGGGGGGAGGGGGATTATAGGGGTGAGAAGCAGGGCATGTAGACAGCAGTGCCTGAGGTATCAAAGAACCATAAAAACTAAATCTATAATTACAAGATGCAGGAAGGGATACTTTGATATGACCTTTTACTTCTAAAGAGCAACATATGGCACTATAAATTATTTTAAATTTGCTTGTTCAACCTGCTTAAGGAAAGAAATATACAACAATGTAACAATGAAGGACAGAATATCAATAACCCTCTATTACATTCAGGAATGCATATTGCAAATTTAGAGTAAAAGTAACAATAAAATTGGTCACCGGAGGGTTTCTGGTCTCCTCTTGGTCTTTGCTTTGAGGTCACAAATGGCACTGTCAATGTCTGCATAGATGAGATTTGCCTACAGGAAGACAATGTCTGCTAAGAGCAAAGCATCTCCTTTACTGACAGTCAGAGAAATCTATCCATCCATTTATGCTGCAGCAACTTATCAGGTACCAGGGCTGCAGGGACGCTGGAGTCTTTCCCAGGCAGCATGAGGTGGGAGGCAGGGGATAAGATGCCAGTCTCCTGCAGGGCATACTCAGCTCCATACTCACACAACATCAGCCACAATGACCGACTCACTGCATGTCTTTGTATAATGGGAGGAAACCACAGTTCGCAGGGGAGAACCATGAAAAAGTCGCATCCCAAATCCTCCAACACAGAGCATGGCTGGGATTCAAACTCCCAACCACAGAGACGTGACACGACAGTGCCACCGAGGAAGCCTCCATGCCAACTGGCAATCAAAATTATAGTACTAAATCATACTCTGCAATAAGAGTAGGTGTTTTAGGGCTCTTAGAATGCCACCCCATCTGGCATCTAATGAACACTGCATTTGCATGCAGTCCTAGTCATACTCGCGTAACAGATTTTTATTACATTTATTTTCACATTATTTATTTATTTATTTGACGCTTGCATACAAAGCGATGTACAATTGGGAATGCAGGGTCAGATGATCCAGAGAGCAAACTGGGGTTAAGGACCTTGCTCAGGAACCAAACACTGAAATCACTCCACTGACCCTGGGATTTGAACCAGTGACTTTCCAATAACGGATACAGTGTCCTAACCCATTGCAACGGTAAGGTTAATAGGAACACTCACCCTTATGAGAACAGAAAATGTCATACCCATTAAAGCTGATTACTGGCTGATCGAAGTAGTTATGAAAGGCTGGCACATACATTTCTCAGAGGCTCAGCTGTTGTCGGTAAAGGACGTAATTGTGGTAATCAAGCAATGCAACGGTCTGGCCTGAGGAGATCCCCACCTTGATGTCGTTGCACTGGAAGAGGTACAGGTCGGGTTTGGCCTGGCCTGGCTCCTTGCATATCAGGGCCAAGATGGAGTCGTAGTTGCAGGCATCCATCACCGCCTGGCACCGCATGATACAGCTCAGGGGGAAGTTCTCCACCTCGTTCTGAAAACACGAATGAGTCAGCGGCAGAGATGAAGTTTAAGGGCTCCCAGTATCTGTATCTCAGCTGGACTCCCACATGGAAATCTTCTTCTCATCTCGAGTGCACTTGAAGGACATCGAGAGTCTAAGCACGTTTACCAACACTCCAAGCCAAACAGTAAACAGAGGTTACGAAACACACGGGAGTGTTCGCACCAAAACATCACAAGAGTGTAAACACTAGGAATAAATGCCACACCAAGATATCCAAGCCGCTAATGTTGACAATTTAATGCAAACAAGGAGCTGAGTCTACACTAAGGCCCAGCATTTTTAGAGACTGTAGACCTTTGTTCAACTGATGTTCCAGTTACCTATTTAATCATCCAGTGTATATTTGTAACATTATTTGTTTATGAACATTACTGCCAATATTAGTGTGGCAATTTTTAAAGCGTAATGCCAAAAATGCTATGCGTTTCCACAATTTTGGCCACTAGTGTAGATTACAAACCCAGATATATAAAAAGTCACAATTTAAGTCATAAATCAAGCAAAAACATGTCAGTTGCCTCCAGGCAATTAAAGAATGAAATTAAGATAGTTAAGAAGACTCCAGGTTAAGGTCAGGGAAGGTGCCAAGAGACGCTCTCAAAATGCATTTCTAAAATTATATCTGCTTTCGAAACGCCTTAAAGAAAGTTCTTGAGGGAAGGACCTCTTGGAGAATTAACTGCATTCAAACAGGACACACTCATCTGTGATGCTGCTGGTGCTTTAGTGTCCACCTGAGGACCACATGCCCACCACGTTCGCATCCGGAAGCGCTTCCTCGGAACACGGCCCACCTTGGCGTCGGCGTCGATGAGACAGACGCTCCTCTCGTCCACTTGCAGCAGCATGTCCTGAGTCCACACCTTGCCCTTAGCATCTAGCAGCTTAAGCTTCCGCAGGCCGTCGTCGACGGTGAACATGGCCTCCTTGAGGTCCATTGAGAAGGTGGTCAAGTGCTGGAATTGAGGAGGCAATAGTTACCTGCACAGCTTCAACGTACCTCATTTCAAAGGATGTCTATAAACAGACCAAGTGAATTCAGATCATCACAGATTCTCACACAAGATGAAGAGACAGGAACCATATTAATGTGAATATCTTACTTCCACACGATACTGAGATGTTTCCATAAGGCTGTTAATACTGTTTTTTGCATATTTCTTTCTTTGCTCTGAAAGACACACATACATACATAAAAACACATACACAAATATATACATAATAAAACATATAAACAAAATGTGAGAGAGAGTGATTTTCCCAGCTAACATTTTCCTCCTTTGCCTTTGAGGATGCAGTGTGACCAAAGCATGATTACAGAGGCTGATCCTGCTTGCAGCTCCATGTGTCTTACTGGGTTTGGACAGCATTGGTGGGGGAGGGGAGCAGGTATCCAAGAAATATGCCTCTGTTATTTGCTACCTCTTGTTTTCTTTAGCTGATGTTAGGTGGCTGTTGGCGAGGGGACAGATAATGCTGAAAATGGTAAGGGCAGAGGGGTCTGCTGTATTATGGGATGCGCACCTACGCAGTATGACTTGGATTGTTCTTATTCAAGCTTCCATGTGCATCTTACACTATCCACCTGACACTGTATTCTTAGTCTGGACATGGGAAGGCCAAACTGGAGCCGCGATGTGAAAGGCAGGTTTCATGCATGTTGAATAACAAAGTGCGAGAGGGGTCCACAGAGATGGACGCATGCAGTGAGGGGGGGGCATCCCTGGAACAGCGTCACCTGCTCCTCAGCCTGACTCAGGCCCACATACGCAGACTCCACATGTGTTCAGTTTCAGTCCAGGGGTGTTAAGCACACGGCAAAGGTGGGTTAAAATGCCAGCAAATCAGGGGTGGCTCCGGGGGAGCGATATGGACCACGAGGATGGGACTCACGACTGAAGGACCGCGGCAAAAAAAGTCAGCCCAACTCCGTCGGCGTCTGCGTAACGGTGCAGCTCCGGACAAGCAAGAAAACACTGAGCCTCGAGGATCGTAACTTCACAGCTCAATTACTGCCACCTTCGATTTCTCTGTATTCTCTCTGGAAACTCAACCTACCTTCACAGAACCAAATCCTATCAGGTTAATTTTCATTGGAATAAATGTTTATATGTAACAAATACAATATGTTTATGTTGTCATAATCATAGACCTAAAGAAAAAGTTAAGTGGAGAATAGGTGCTAATGCTCTAAGAGATACCTCCATGAAATTCAGTGATACATGGACAAAACAGTGAAGGAAACAAATAACGTAGCATACATACCATATATAGCTTTAGCATTGTATGTGGGTGAAGGATTCTGGTCCGGCTGGTCAGCCCGGGAACTGTGACCACTGTACAAGAAGACAAGTTCAAAAGAGCTTTTTACAGTCACATGAAAAACACACATCATGACAGGAAATCTACCACCCGACCTTCTTGATGCACCTAGCTGATTCTCTTCATTTTATTCTCAAAATCATCTTACATGTACAGCTAATGAAACATTGAAGTTTTCCTAGTGTGACAAGACTGCACCCTTCATAAGAGACCGAGAGGAATTTGTCCTGGAGTGACCTCTGCCTGGAGGGGACTGAAGCCTTTTCTTGGGCTGTGTTCAATGCCACGCCCCCTCCAAAGGGCCTTTTCAGTTTGTTTGGCTTTTTTTGAAGAAGAAGAAATCATATGATCTCTATTGGTCAAAAATAACACTTCAAATAGTGCCTTAATTCTTCTAAAACACGCAAGCCAATAAAAACACGAGACATTCATAGGCAAAATGGATACAAAGAAAAACATACATACATATGAAACATGTACAACACAACCACATATTATACAAATACACTCCGATCTTCTGGACACAAATTCTGCACAAGAACCTTTTCCGATGCTAAGTAAAACATAGCTTACACAACAGGAAGTACCAGCCAGGACTTGTACAACTCTGATATTTGCTTACATACGCATGCATGCCCAATTCCTCAGACTACTATTTACACATGATTTGGCTCTGTCTTCTGGTTCAGAAGTCAGTGAGAAGCCAATAGCTCCTATCTTCATGCTGTGACACTACATGCGATTGGCACCTTCAAATTCTGCTGCTACAGTGTCACAAATACAGCCAATCGGCGACAGACTTACTTTAGCTGGGAGTTGTCACCTCCAGACCCTGCAGACTTGGTGGTGGGGGTGTGTCCATTCATTATGTACCTCAGAAGACAGAAACGGCCTTGCACTAGCTAAACAAAGAACCAAATAGAAAGGTATTCAGGTAGGTGAACATCCATGGCAAATGTTTAGCCCAAGTCATTTCATCAAGCTGAAGATCGTAAAACTTACGACTGTTACCTGCCTTGGGTCTTTGCTTACATTTTATATAGCACACAAGTTTTAAAATGCCTCTACACACTGCAAAAATTTGCCCTTCAAATTTAAGATAGTGTTTCTGTTTTGTGACAAGTTGAGCAAAATCACCCATTTGTCTTACGAGTCAGTTACTGCCGTGCAATGCACTGCACCGCACTGCACCGCATCGCACTGCAATGCACCAAGCTGCACTGAACCGCACTGCAATGCACCGCACGGCAGTAACTGACTCGTAAGACAAATGGGTGATTAGCAAAAGCTTCCTTCTTTTGGACTTTCTAAAGCTTATACAGTACGGTCTGCAGTGCCCAGCCATCAGTCACGCAAGATACATGACAACAACAAAGCAGAAACAGCTTTGCTGGTTCATTTTTCCCAGCTGCTGGCTGATTAAGCATGACCCACATCCGAAGGCTGCAGGCCGCGACTGAAATCTCCCCCAAGCAAAGAGCGCGGAGTGGGCCGGGAGCGCTGCCAGACTTAGCATTAGCATTACCATAAATTTAGCATTTGCGTGAGGCAGGTATTGCCAAGGGCAGTGATCCCCGCCCCACAAAAATGGACAGGTAGAGGTCGTGGTAGTCTCAATGGCGTGGCACACACAAATGCTGACAGGGGTAGGTACGGGCAACGCGATAGGAACGTCGAGTTTTTCCACTTGACAGAATGAGTCATCAAAACAGACGATCAAAAAACCACTCGAGCAGTCATGCGTAAGGATGTTGATGAAATTAAGAGCATAATGAACAAGATAAAAAAAAAAGATTCCCATGAAATGACCTTTGCAGAAACAGAGCTGGATGGGCAGAAGGACACAAACTCCAGGAGACAAGCCGCAGCACAGAGTTTGCCTTTCCCAGGGTGTGTTTTTGGGCCTTAATTAGAGGAGCACATTAACCCCAAGTGTTCATGTCAGAAGAGCATGAAGACTGTCGTGATCATTTACAGAACTGAGCAGTAGCTATACACGGATTCAAATACTAGCCTGATTGCTCAGAACTAGATACCCAGGAAGTTCAAAACAGATCACACCAGATAGTGTGACAATATACAGGTACATCTCAAAAAATCAGAATATCGTGAAAAAGTTCAATATTTCTTGCCATTCCATTCAGACGGTGAAATTCATATGTTATATAGATTCATTACACATGGAGTGAAATATGTCAAGCCTTTATTTCTTGGAATTTCGATGATTATAGCATATAGATAATCAAGAAATATTGAACTTTTTCTTGATATTCTAATTTTTTTGAGATGTACTTGTAATTGTTCCAGATAAACCCACTGGTGTACAAAAGAATTACCAAGAAAATAATGCTTAACTGGCTAAAGAATGGTCAAAACAATTTCAGTGGCTAAAAGTTAAGTCGTGACTGACAATGGATGGAGACAATGACGGCATAGCAACAGCGTCTGAAGCACCTGAGGGCCGAGAGTGCAAACCCTGGTCATACTCATTCCTGATTCCTTGGGATTAAAAAATGTTCTTGCCTCGGGTCGCCCCAGGAATGTCTCACACAGTATTATTCATACAGTGTGAGACCCAATGACTTGTGACCAGGGCCACGAACAGCAAGTATTTTGCACAGAGGAGCCAGCTTTTAAACACACCACTGACTTTCGTAATGAATACCATGAAAATGTTTGGTGAAAAAGTCAACAGAAGGACTACGGACACAGGAAATGAAAGTCAACACACGAGACACTTGAGTCTCATTAACCAGAAGCCAGAGACTGAAGAGAATCTGGGCTCAGATCTGGCTTCAAATGTTGGGTAATGTGCTGTTATACAGGAGTTCCAAGAAACTGATCCTCACTGCCCTTGCGTGCAGATACAAGCTCTCACATACAGGCCACATCAGTCAGATTGCCGGCAGCAAGTTCCCCATGGAATCTCTCGAAACAGAGAATGCATTAAATTTTCTGGAGCAATAAACGTCGAAATGCATCATTTTTAAAACAGGCCCCGCATTTCTAAACCTAACAGGCAATGAACAGATCGCTGCATAGGGTCAATGCCAATACACTGCTGTACCGTTGGGGTGCACCCAGGCAGGAATGGCTTCTCTAGCCTCCTTAAACGGAATGTTATCATGGTCATAATAGTTCAATTTTCTAGGCTATTTCACTGGTTTGTGAGATTTCAGTACAACTTAAACTATAGTAATCAAATGGTTGACAACCCATATTCTAGAGATTTATTATGAATCATTATACTGAATAAGTCATTGTATACTAAGGAGTGTCCATTATATTTTTTCCTATGCATGACAAATGACTGTAAAAGGCTGTCGTAACAGGAATTCCATTCTTAAGACTTAAATTTATGGGTCTAATGTGGTTGTTTTAAATCAACCATATCAACAATTTCTGCCATATGTGGTGTGATGAAACACTTCATACATATGACCAACAACATGAGAAAAAGAATGAAATAAATGATCCATTGGTAAATTATATATATGTGTTCTATGAGGGAGTAAAATGACTTGTAGCACATATGGAGAAATGCGTGGTGGAATGAATACAAAATTTCAGATAGAAGTCAACGCAGTCTAATAGGCAGTTGCTATCGAGAGGCTGCTATGATAGTTGGCTGGGATAGCGGTTGGCGCGGGGGGACAGCTGGAACTCATCCAGGGAAGAGTTTGTTTTAGAAGCTGGTTCGAGTCTGGTGTAAGAAGTCGCTATGGAGATAGTCCTCCCAGATACGTACGTGCGAAAGGCTCAGAAAGGTCGGTCTGCACACTGGCAAAGGCCATTTTTCACAGCAACAATAAAAATGGAGTAACAGGAGAAAGCTGGTCAGCCAGTATCAAGGTCAATTATTCATCATAACTTAGTGGATAATTAACTGTGCTGGAGAAACCTTGTCCTACACAGAATTAATTAATGGCAGAGTGTACTTGGAATTATGTACAGATGATTGTGCATAGTCAAAATTTGGTAACACTTAACACCATGTTTTCAGTAATTTAAAACATTTATAATGCATTATAATGCATTGATAAAGCATTATAAACATGGCTATTAATATTTATAAAAAGGCATAACACATTATAGCCATGTTTATTAGGCATTATGACTGCCTTATGAAGCTCTCCTCTATAATGCACTATAGATACCTTTATAATGCGATATAAAGCATCCTTAATGCTTATACCAACCATTCTAATGCATTACAGAGATATCTTTAAGATATCTTTACTTAAAAATCTTTAAGGGATAAAATATTAATGTGAAATATTAAGTTTCTAGCATTTATCTGAAAGGTGTGTATGCATGGACCATTTGGTTCAAAATACCATTACAATATGAATTACCAGTACATATAATTCAGAATAGAGAGATTTCTCATTCTGCTGAATAATCTATGATAAACCCAACGCCTCTAAACAGAAGAAAGACACAAACATGGTTACAGATATTATTTTTAAGACTTTTGTGCATTTATATGGCAGGAAACTTTCTAGAGCAGGGCTATTCAATTCAGGCCCTCAATTCCAAATTTAGGCCTTGTTTTTCAGTTCTCCCAGGTAGTTAGTTTAATAATTACTGATTCTGATTGGTCAGAGGCTTCACACCTGGCTCACAGGTGAAAGAAGGCTGGAAAAAATCAGCAGGGCTCGGCCCTCGAGGACTGTGAGTTGAATAGCCCTGTTCTAGGGGCAATTCAGGTGAAGTACCCCACTCAAAGGTCCAACTACAGGACGCTTTCCTGGAACTGGAAGCGTCCACCTTTCTGCCAGGTTCTTAATTATTGTGTGACATTCTGCAGGAAGGTCAATAGTCTGATGAGAGATTCGCCAGATGAAACCAAGCACACCCCTTAAAGAGCAATACAAGTGTGGTCATGTGAACAGCCCTGTCTCCTCACCAAAATGGAAGCTGGTATTGAGATCTGACCTCCAAGAGTCTGATGAATGGCTTGGATATTTTATAACCTGGTTTGATTCCCATTATCAGGAGACATCATCATCAAATTCATAGCGACCATACAGATGTGATTCCCCCAGAATGTCTTCCCAATGTCACATTCAGGGTTCTCACAGTGTACATTATAAATGCACAAAAAGTAGTATAGCATTTCAGTGCTAAGCTGCTATGTTCACCAGGGACAATTATGTGATTTAGCAAACGGTTGATCTCGTGAACGAGTACTGTACCGTCACCAGCCTCCGGTGCATCTCACTACACTCAGCATCTACAGAACAACTGCCAATTCACTATTCCTTAGACCTTCCCCTTCAAGGTGGCACAATTTTTGAAAACATTATGTTAAAAAGAAACCTTTCTACCATGAAATCCTCAATTTCCCTTTATTAGAAGAACACACATAAGCATAGGTACTGCACAATGTTCTTAAAAGTAATAAAGCAGGGAAAGGACAGGTAATCACTGCCAAGCAGAAACTTATTTACAGAAGCATGACTTCAGACTACAATGCTGTACTACAGTCATTAAAGAAGACGCATTTCAATTCTCTGGTTGCAGAAGATTTCATAGTATTCAAACTAAATTATTAAGTACTAAAAACCCTTTATCACATTTTATTTCTATAATAAAATACATAAGGAAGTATTATGACATCCAAAAATAGATGTTTAATCACTGCACCCCTGGAACAAGTTTATCCCAGAGTTAACCTGTGATTTATTCATTACTGACAAGGAGGGTGGGATCTAAATTCTCAACAGGCACAAGCTGAAACAGGCCTATAAAGTGAGGGACCAGATCTGCTCCTGGCAGACAGAGGAGTGGATTTTGAAACATGAAAATACAATGGTCCAGGTGTCTCTCACAAAGTTAATGAGAAACCAGCAGTTCCTTATCCATATTTTGCTGGAGTTAATATGGTTTGCCCCTGGTTTAAAACGTCAAGCATAAAACATTGGAAATCAGCATGTGTGTGTATTACCATACAAACAGCCACAAAAAGGATTAACATTAAGCTTAGGCAAAATCAATCTATTCAAGAGATCCATTCAACACAAAGTGTTATAATATTAGGTCGCAACCTAGGTTTGTTATACGCCTGTCTTAGATTATAGAATCTGCTAGAAAGCAATAAATTACAGTATTATTCATAAAGGTTTTACAAGAAATAATAAATTGACGACACACTTATGTGTATCCTTGTTGGAGATAAGGTGTCCCATTCCTGAATCATCAGCACATATTACACAAAAATAATCTGTAAAATATTGAAAATGGGTATTATTCAGCCCTCTCCTGTTGTTACAGATGTAAATATGGTGATATGTATTTTTAAAACCTTTATGAATAAAGCTGCAAATTCGATCGAAAGTGTATTAGGTCTTATTGATATACCAAAACTTATAGTTAACAAGTACCACATAATTAATCACTAAAATACACCGTAAAATCCACAGTACTGCTTCAGCCACCCAGATTATATTTTGTACTAAACCCCATTACATAACCCCTGGACTACCCTAGGCAGCCATCTTAAATAACTTAAGCCTAACAACTAAAGAAACTAAATGGAAAAAAAGAATTAATTATTAATAAGAAAAAAATTATCCTTAATCTACATGCAATCTGACAACTTCCTGCGTATCTTCATGTTCAATCGGAAAAACAGGACATGACAATTTAAACAAGTACATAGCAAGAGAATCACT
>JAODUD010000062.1:27038677-27049197 GCA_026784285.1 Stomatorhinus walkeri
GTGTGTATACTTACTCTGAGGTGGTAAGTGTGCGGCGGGTGTGTATACTTACTCTGAGGTGGTAAGTGTGCGGCGGGTGTGTATACTTACTCTGAGGTGGTAAGTGTGGGGTGGGGTGTGTATACTTACTCTGAGGTGGTAAGTGTGCGGCGGGTGTGTATACTTACTCTGAGGTGGTAAGTGTGCGGCGGGTGTGTATACTTACTCTGAGGTGGTAAGTGTGGGGTGGGTTGCCACTGTCCTCTGTCGTGGCCCTGTCCTTCCCCCTGCTGTCCCCTGTCCCCCTAGTTGAGATCCAGGTTTCTGTCACTGTGAAGCAGGAGGTCCAGAAGAGATGGGGAGAGTATTTCACAGTAAGGCGCACTAGTGTGTGTGACACTGTGACTTTGGTGGCATAAATAAACTGATAATCCTGCTGTAATGAAGTGAATAAACACCTGTCAGGCATTTCAGCTATGTTCGTATTTTTAATTAGTCTCATTTCCTCTGTAATTTGTTTTTGAGCTGCACTTAGCTCTCCTGTAGGTAGTGCAGGAATATGCTTCATTTGAGCCTGTAATTTAACTCTTCGTTTTCACCCGGCAGACTGAGCGGCCTTTTCACCTGGGAGAGGTTATGTGTGAGCATGCTTCTAATGGGGAGGGGTGTGTCCTGCTTTTGCAGAGTGAAGACAGATGTGACCAGGACCTCACGATGGAGGAGAGGTGCCCCAGTAGCGTCCCCCTGCGTCGAGTGGGCCGTCCCGGGCGAAAGCGCAAGCTTCTGGCAGTGAGTATGCCCTCTCCATTCTGTGTGTGTGTGTGTGTGTATGTCTATGTGTGGGGGACAGACCCCGGGGATCGTTATTCATGGAGGGGAGAAATATCAAGGATACCAGGCTTGATTGCCCTGTGGCGTGTGATTCCTGACCCGGAAATCTGCCTCTCTGGGGCACAGACTGAGTCAGGTGTAAAGCCGGGATGTCCTTCTGTGCTTAGTGGTGCTTATTTGGGTTTGTGGCCCTTATTCAGGAATCGCAGAGAAAAGGCTAGGGCTTAGTGGCTTGCTATTGGCTGCACTCCTGTGACACGCGTGGCGTCGCTGCCATTGGACGAGCTGTAACAAGCACGCATTGTTCCGGCATGCTTGTGGGCCCTGTGCCGGGGGGGGGCCTGCCGCCCGGGGGGGGTGGGGGCGGCCTAATTATGAGACTCCATTAAGAATCACGATAATCACCTTTCATATTTCAGAGAAAAAAATCACAGTAGATGGCAGCACTGCGTGCGAATCGATTAAAGAAACACTTAAAGTGTCTAAATTTGTATTTTTCTATTCCACAACATAATCTCCAAAAACAAACTACACACAAGATTTTTTTAATTACATTTTTGCACCACGTATGCCGGTCCGAGGTCATCAAAAGGTTGGGAACACTTACGCTAGTTGGCTTCTTGTACATTATCTCTTAATTTCTTATATATACTAACAACCAGTGACACAAATAAGGTGAATGTTCTGTCAATGTGAGTGTTCAATATTGAGGCCTTGACGAGCCAATCGCTTTGCATCCCTGGACTTCACTGCAAGGCTGCGCTGACCAATCAATGGAACCTCAGCCGAGTCCAGCTACCATAATATGGGAATAGAGGCTCGGTCATGCACAGGCCACAGGAATAAGACAGATGTTCGAGGCTTCAGCATATCTACAGCAAGGGGACAATAGTTCACTAGGCATGCTGAGTGAGAGTGGGGGGGGGGTCTGCCAGGCAGTGTAAAGTGGTCACAGAAATTGCATTCAGAAGTATCATTATGTAAAGTGTTTAACCTGGTTTGTGCCCGTGAAAATTCAGAGCCACGTGAACAACCAAAAATGAAAGCAGCCAAAAATGAAAGTGGCTGTATTGTCATTATTATTTTGAGTGTTGTTAAGGTGTGTGGAGTGCAGCAGTGAAATATACCGTGAAACATACAGTATATGCAGTATGAATTCTTGCAGCCATTAGTTCAGCCAGGCTTGTCCTACCCTAATTAGTCACTGTGGGTGTGAGCGTATGAGTGTCACAGATATTAGTCTCAGTGGTATCTGTTCGCACAGTGGAATGTTAAAATGAAATGATCTGTGTAAGCAGATATTTACTATGACTATGCATCGCTCATAAATATCTCTTTTCATAACAGCTCAAAATCACAGTATTCATATACAACATACAGTTCTGGGTGCATGTGCTCACTACACAGTTTCTATTAAGTTTTAATAGGATTAAATATTTCAAATGTGGAACAACCTGCTTTTTCATATTTTAGTATTATGATTAATTGTGACAATGACATTGCGCCTGTGAAAATCAGTGGACAATTTTTAGCATGCAAGCTGTGTCCATTCAAAAAGGCAATAAGCAGTATTTATAAGTGGGACGCCACTTCTCATTGTTGTCCGGCTCATTCCAGTTTGTTGCGGACCACGTGAGGCAACAAGTGTCCTCATTCCCCTCCCTCGTTTTCCCCTCTCCAGCTGGATGTCTCCCATGGTAACCGTTGGCATGGAGGAGGGATCTTCCTCTTCAGTGTTTATGTTACTACAACTGATGCATATCGGCACAAAATGAACCATGAGTATTAATCTTCAAAGCCATGACACTGATGTGTGGTCATATGCGCGATATGGATGGGGTTTATGAACGTATATATGCACGTTAAGGCATACAATAAATTTTTAAATTACAAATTACATCTACAGAAAATATTTTGCTTATCACTCGAAATGATCATAATTTATGAAAATAACGACATAAACTCCATCATGTTGTGCTATGCCATATTTACTGCATTAACTGTGGATTTGACGATGTATTGTAGGCCTAAGATTGACTAGAAATACCAATGTGGCCACTAGAGGGCAGAAAGAGACGTTTGTTTGTCATCACAGTCAGACAAAACACTGAAAAAATCATTAATAAAAATGTTATATTGTGGGGTACCACGATTTAACAATTGTTAAATCACTCTATGAAGATCTGAGTCAAAAGTAAACATTTTCTTTAAAAATAACCTTTAATTTTCACAAGACGTGACGCTCTCAAGACACTTATTCCATTCAACTGAACAGCATGATGAAATTATCAAAGCTGCTGAAGTGAATTCGACCGCAAGGGACTACGAAGAATAATAAGAGATTATCGGTTTAGAGGAGCACGACGGTATTCACGTAAATTGCTTCCTGTTGGCACCTCTGTTCAAGTTGTCTTACAGCAGTTGGTAAGCGATATAATATCATGTGCTGATGAGAAATTCAGTAAAAATTGCAAAGGAAACCAGCATATCTCACGTATTTAGTTATATAGGCACCGCTTTATTTATCTTGCTCAAATAGTATTTAAAATTGTTTAGCAAGAATGCCTAGATCTAAGTGTCTTTTTGGCGAGATGAGTATGAAGAACACATGTGTTCCACTTGTCCCGGAATTAATAATTTAAAACAAGAAATTCATAAAAGACGTTTTATTTTGGTGACAAATGAAACATACAAGAAATACATTCAGGAAATGATGGAACAATCAACTTATGACAGGCGGCTGTCAATGGGAACACGTGACCACAAATCACGTGACACGCGCCGCTCCGGGGGAAAATGGGTTGATAACCCAGCTCATCTTCCAGCCAGTAACAGCACGTTGGGAGTTCAGTTAAATCAATGCATTTCTGAAGGGGCACAGCGGACGAGGGGGCAAAAACGTTGGCTGGATTCATACGACCGAGTATAACGAAGACGCGTCTTGTCCAAGGATGGCGAGCAACAGCATCCTAATGGTGTTACGTTTTGCTGGAAGAGGTACGAATGCGCATTTACTGTAACAGATGTTGCCCCAAAGCGATTAAATGTGTCTCGAAATCCGTTTTTTTCCAAATAGATTTTTTAACATTCATGATAAACTATATGTTTATGTTAGTTTGGAAAATATACACGTGGGTCGTCCTGTATTCTCCAGAGGGGACAGTTAAAACCCCGCTTAATATTAATAATATTTTGTCCGAGACCGCGATGTGCATTGGGGCTGTGTTTATATTACGCCAAATCCAACATACGCAGCTGTTTATTTATTTATTTGTCTTCTGGCTAATCGTTCATGTAGTTATAGTCCTAGAAACAGCAGATCTTCCAGTTTTTAGAACGCTCTCTGTAATGCATTTGCTATAAGGGCTGAAACACAGTGGCCCATCTTTCCTAGTAGCCATTTAAACGTGTAACTAACTGCATAACATTTTGGTCATGATGTCCCCTTGGCTGTATTTAGAGTTTTACTCATTAATTGAAGTCTATGCACATTATTATTATCTGTGGACAGAGTTACTGGTCAGCCGGATGTCAAATACCTTGCAGGTTCTTTTAGTGCACTGTTCGCAGTGGGTATTATGCACTTGAAGTTCCAGCTCATCATCATGGTCATCATGTTTCACATTACAGCACAGTTTCGTCTTCTATTGCACTGCAGTTGTCCTATTGTACCCATACAGTTGTCTTTTACCCTGCAACTGTGGCATTTACTGTTTTACGGAACACACGTGACAATAAAAACTAAGAAAGCAGAAAGATATCCTGACCAATGCCATCAAAGCACTGAAGTATCCCCCCCTTGCGTTTATGGATCTCCATGTGGTTTGTACAGCTCAGGGAATTTTGGACTAATCAGCAATTTCTCACAGCTCATTTGAGGCATGTTAGTACACAAACCAAGGTTGTCTAGAGAATGCCAAAAGTAAACTGCTGGGTGTAAATTTGATGTTTGTAATGCACCCATAGGCTTGTCATGAAGTGCGTTCTGTTTTTCAAATCTTCACGGGAACAACACTGCTCTGCGGATACCTTGTTTATGTTACCAGGAACATAGCCACTTTTTGGCCAGTTTTGGATCTGAACCCCCCCCCCCCACCACCACCCAAAATTAGTTTGCTCCCAATCACCCCCGTCCATGAAATTTGCTCCCACTCTTAAAATACCTACAACTCCACCAGAACTACAACCATCCACATCGCATGGCTCTTTTTACTACACAGAAGAGATCTCTCCTAATGGGTATTCCTTGCACAAAGAGACATTCTGTATGTAAAAGAGGCCATTGTGCCAGGTACAAACAGCCCTGACTTCTCTGTGCGTGAAGGGAGTTCATCTGTCCATGAAAGCAAATGATGAGATATATAGTTTTCTCTATCCTGTGCAGAATTCAACACTTTATAAGACGCAGGACAAGCATCCTGTTCTCTGCTTTGTAATGTGTTAGTATTTGGTATAAATTGTTTACTGGTTAATGGCTACAATTTGGTGGTGTTTTAGAACAAGTTTCAGAGGCATTGCAAGCCACAAAACGTTAAGTGGGTGATTCCTGTTTTGGGCCACATATTCATGTCCTCGTGTTTAACTGGCTCTTATTCTTTTATAAAATTAGACAAATCTTTATAACAAACCTATTTTAGTATGTGTTTAGGTGTTTTCTATTGCTGTAACAAAGATAAATGACTATCTCTTTAAAGCACCATTTCTATGGAATATGCGCTCATATTGGCCTGTTCCAAATGCAATGTATTCAACTTCCTCAGTAAAAATAAACTATAAAATTATAAAAACCAAAACTTATTCTTTATTATTTTGATAGACTATGGTATACAATTAGAGAAAGAAACAAATCTGGTGAAACTTATTTTGTTTTCTGTAATTATATAATATATTATATGTCCCCGCATTCGTTTTCTACCCTGTGAGCCTCTAGTTTCTTGGCTCCCTAAAAAAGATTAGAAATCCATACAGCCATTTACACAAAGTGACATCATTTGTTTATGGTGGGGAAGTTCAACTGGAAGACTAAGGTGAGCTTTAAATGTCACTCTCTCCTGTATTTTTCTCAATTTTATATTACACACCAGTTTGAGGCACCCTTAAAGTTCCACCCTGGTAGTATATATTATGGGAAATGTTTATTGGAAAAAATATTTTTTAAAACATGTTAAAAATAGCTATTTAAATGCTGATAACCTGTAGAGTGTGTGCTAGCTAAATGTTGCTCACTCAAAGAGCTAGAGCTAAATTAGCTAGAAATATTCCACCCTGTTAGGCTACGTATGGCATATACTGAGTAGAAACTGTACAAGAATATTTATTATTTTCATTAAAAAGACTTGTATTTATTATTTGAGTGTATTTCTTGTGTATGAATGAATAATAATGGTATAATAAAAAAATCATTATTATTATTTTATGATTGTATTTCTTAATTATTTATGTTACTACAGTGGTATTATTATTATTATTAGTTGCAGTAATATTGTTGTTGTGAATCTCAATCTACTTGTTAAGAGCCCTACTTGATTCCACCCTGTTATATTCTATTCCACCCTGTTACATTATATTCCACCCTCTTATATTATATTCCACCCTGTTAAGCAATTTAAAAAAATATAAAAAAAAAAAATTCTAATCACAACAGTAAGCATTTGGTATATTTGTATATTGTTTTGTTAAATGAGGTACATATAATGTATCTACATATACTTTTATTTCTAATTAAAATTCCTCATACAAGACAAGAAGATGGGGACAAAAAAATGCACAGATTCCATTATTCTGACATTGTACTCTTCATAAAATTAAAACTGTTAATGCTACAAGAATGAAACTTTTATCATAGCAAAAGGGACACATTGTATCCCAGAAAAGTTCAGTATTGTTTGACTTGTACATTATTTAAACTCTGTGATTACCATGTACATGTGCCTAACAGGGTGGAAAACGTCTGAAGAAATATATACAAAAAACATCCCATAATTATAATATTTTCAACCCCTGAGCTTGGCAAACATGCATTCCTCATAACTAAGTATGGTATAGTCCTGAAAAATGTTTAAAACATAAAATACAATCATGTCAATTTTCAGAAAACAGACAGCCAAATACGTGGTCCAAAACAGGAATCACCCAAGTGTTATTTAAAAAATAAAGTGAAAAGTAAAAAGTTAGTCATTCATAAAATTATGGATATCGACTTTCAGCAATCTTTAAAAATAAATTCAAATTGATTGCTATATACACAATCTTCTGTGTTCTCTGTAAAATAATTTAGACATTTGTGTTTCTATATGTGTATCTGTGTGAAAGGTAGTGGCTTTTATTTTATATATTTCTGCGCTTAAGTAGATGACTAACTGTTGTATTTCTTTCTGCAGGTTTTCTTTGAAAAGCTGTAAATGATGCTGCATGCTCAGTCAGCTGCTACCATCAAACCACCCCTCCACTCGACTGTCCTTTCCTTTCTAATGTTCTCCGACTCCAGTCCCTCAGAGCATGCCTTCCTGCTGACTGGCTCACCAGCACCAGCTAACTGCAGCCAAGACGGCTCCTTCTCCAGCCCCCAGCAGAATGGCTCCCTCGCCTCGTACGTCCTGACCTCAGCAGAGGCCGCCACCCTCAGCCTCGTCTTCGGGGTGCTGTGGCTGGTCTCCGTCTTTGGCAATGCCCTGGTCTGCCTGGTCATCAACCGCAGCCGGAGGACTCAGTCCACCACCAACTACTTTGTGGTGTCCATGGCGTGTGCCGACTTGCTCCTCAGCTTTGCTTGTGCTCCCTTCATCTTGCTGCAGGTCAATTCCACCCAGTGGATGCCAAATAACATAATGTGCAAGGTCATCCGCTATCTCCAGTACCTGTCCCCTGGTGTACAAGTCTATGTTCTCCTTTCCATCTGCATGGACAGATTCTACACCATTGTCTACCCACTAAGCTTCAAAGTGTCCCGGGAGAAGGCTAAGAAGATGATCCTGGCTTCCTGGATGTTTAATGCAGCCTTCGTATCTCCATGTTTCTTTTTCTATGGCTCTTCACAAGACGGTCACTGTAACTTTTTCCTCCCGGATACCTGGGATGGCATCTCTTATGGTGTCACGCATCTCCTTGTTGGATTGGTGGTTCCTATGGTGCTCATACTTTTGTTCTACCACAAAGTTGTCAAGTACATTTGGAGGATCAGCACCGGTGGGTGCACTGTGAGACGGACGATGAACATCGTGCCTAGGACTAAAGTTAAAACTATCAAGATGTTCCTTATGCTCAACTTGGTATTCCTCATCACCTGGATACCTTTCTATGTGGCCCAACTATGGCACCCAAAAGAGAATTTTTCCAGACAGGGAGTGCTGTTCTTCGTGGCCATCACATGGGTCTCTTTTAGCTCCGCTGCATCCAAACCCACCCTATACTCCATTTACAATGCCAGCTTCCGGCGTGGGATGAGAGAGACCTTTTGCATGTCAACTATGAAGTGCTACCGCAGCAATGCCTACACCATCACTACAAGCTCTCGAATGGCTAAAAAGAACTATGTGGGGATACTGGAGGTCCCCGTACCACCAAAGTCTGTCATCAAAGACTCGATATACGAGACCTTTAACCGTGAGGCAAAGGAGAAGAAGTTGGCCTGGCCCATCAATACTAATCCTCCAAATACATTTGTGTGACAAACGGCTCCAAATTGAAAAAAAACTAAGAAACAAATATATCAAAATAAGATCCTAAGCTACCTTTACACTGTCAGTTTTTTCTACAATTTAGTTGTGTGTGTTATGTTTAATTTCCCAAAACTTGTCTATATACTGCCAGTCTGGCAGAAACAAAAAGTGCTATTCATGAAAATGACAATAACATTTTTAAGAAGAACAAATGTATTGATCACCTTTGTCTTAAGTTTCAGTGTTTTGAACTGGTGTAGGTCAAGCCCAGTCTTCTTGGGACCCAAGAACTAATGTCACAACAAAGTGTCAGGTGACATCGTGGCTGACCGTGCTTCACCTCTCTGCCACAGAGCAAGACAAAGATGCTGTAGCCCAACTTGTGCCAAAACAATCAAAATGACCCTCCACTGGGCTATGATTCCTACATTGAGTTTGAGGACTACCTATGCCTTATGTGTATTCACTGTGCTGCCGGTACTGAGCTGTGATTGGTCAACTGTCATGTGATACAGAAAGTGTATTTCTTATAATGTGCTGTGACATACCATCTGTGAAGGATTCCATTTTTTCCATTACTGTGGTCAGTCTCCCTCTTTTGTAATGTAATAAAAGACATTGTGTATCCATGTTAATGCTGCAGGCTAATTTATAGTAAATTAAAATACCAGAAATGTATTGAGTCCAAAGCTACACTATACTGCCGAAAGTATCGGGAGACCTGCCTTTACACATGAACTTTAATGACCTCCCATTCTTAATACATAGGCTTTAATATGGAGTTGGCCCACCCTTTGCAGTTATAACAGCTTCAGCTCTTCTGGGAAGGCTGTCCACAAGGTTCAGTAGTGTGTTTATGGGAATTTTTGACCATTCCTGCAGGTGAGCATTTGGAAGGTTATGCACTGATGTTATATGAGAAATCCTGGCTCACAATCTCTGCTGTAATTCATCCCAAAAGTGATCGGGTTGAGGTCAGGACCAGGCCTGTCAAGTTCCTCTACACCAGACTCACTCATCCATGTCCTTATGGACCTCCCTTTGTGCACTGGTGCACAGTCGTGTTGGAACAGGAAGGGGCCGTCCCCGAACTGTTCCTACACAGGTGGCAGCATGAAATTGTCCAAAATGGCTTCGAATGCTGCAGCAGTAAGAGTTCCTTTCACTTGACCTAAGGGATCAAGCCCCACCTCGGACAAACAACCCGACACCATAATCCCCCCTCCAGCAAACTTTACACTTGGCACAATACAGTCAGGCAAGTACCGTTCTCCTAGCAACCATCAAACTCATCGTCAGATTGCCAGACAGACAAGCGTGATTCATCACTCCAGAGAACATGTCTCCACTGCTCTAGAGTCCAGTGGCAGTGTGCTTTACTCCACTGCATCCAACGCTTTGCATTGCACTTCGTGACCTAAGGCTTGGATGCAGCTGCTCGGTCATGGGAACCCATTCCAGGAAGTTCTCCATGCACTGTTCTTGAGCTAAGCTGAAAGCCATGTGAAGTTTGGAGGTCTGTAGCTACTGACTCTGCAGACAGTTAGAGACTTCTGCACACTGTGCGCCTCAAGAGTGTGAGTGTGAAACTTGCAGGACTTCCACAAGTGCAAAACTGTTATCTAAATACAAAAGTGGTGCGCAGAATAATAATGATTCTGAAACTAATACTTCATTGATCCCTGAGGGGCATGAAGCAGGGACTTTCTGATCGCAGGCACAGAGGCTTAGCCCACTGAGCCACACAATCTCTGCTTGAAGCAATTTTATAGGTAAAAATGGGTCCCATCCAGTATTAGCTAGGAGTCCCAAATAAAGTGGGTCATCCATGATACTAGTTAGGTGTCCCCAGTAAAGCCGGTCCTACTTATTTCTACCTAAGTGTACCTAATAAAGTGGGTCCTCGCCGGTACTAGCTATGTGTACCTAATAAAGTGGGTCCTCGGCGGTACTAGGTATGTGTACCTAATAAAGCGGGTCCTCCCCGGTACTAGGTATGTGTACCTAATAAAGTGGGTCCTCGCCGGTACTAGGTATGTGTACCTAATAAAG
>JAODUD010000062.1:27050615-27064396 GCA_026784285.1 Stomatorhinus walkeri
GTACTAAGTATGTGTACCTAATAAAGTGGGTCCTCGCCGGTACTAAGTATGTGTACCTAATAAAGTGGGTCCTCCCCGGTACTAGGTATGTGTACATTAATAAAGTGGGTCTTCCCCGGTACTAGGTATGTGTACCTAATAAAGAGGGTCCTCCCCGTTACTAGCTATGTGTACCTAATAAAGTGGGTCCTCCTCGGTACTAGGTATGTGTACCTAATAAAGTGGGTCCTCCTCGGTACTAGGTATGTGTACCTAATAAAGTGGGTCCTCGCAGGTACTAGGTATGTGTACCTAATAAAGTGGGTCCTCGCCGGTACTAGGTACTGTATGTGTACCTAATAAAGTGGGTCCTCCCCCATACTAAGTATGTGTACCTAATAAAGTGGGTCCTCCCCGGTACTAGGTACTGTATGTGTACCTAATAAAGTGGGTCCTCCCCAGTACTAGGTAGTGCTGTCTGTTCCATCCAGTATGACACTGGCCAGCTATTCAAGATCTTAAAAAATGCAATACGCCAACAAATTCATAAATTCAGGTGAACATTAATATGAGTTAGCCAACTGAATTCAAATCAATAATTGCACATGTTAAGTTACTTAACATTTTGCTCTAAACAAGAACCCCCCCTAACCCCCCCCACCTTGATTCCCAGTGTGATGGATGATGTATTTGATCCGAAACATAAAGATTTATATGATAATATGGCATAAACAAATAAAATATAGAGACTTTTTCAGTATGTGCAGTGTCTGCAATGACTTTTGATATGACGTTTTGTTATGGATAGGATGCTGTCGACATTCCATTTAAAGTCATAAGAGTGGTGTTGGATGAAAGCAGTACATAGAAAGTATCTCTGTATGAATCTTATAATCAAAATTGCAGATATAAAACAAAAAAACATATTTCTACTGATCAGTTACGTAAAGATAAAAAAACTTTCTAGACAAATCATCATGTTTCAAACAACTTTAGTTTACGTTTAGTATCACTGTAACATGCATGACAAAATGGAATTTTTCTTTTATGTTGCATAAGTTCACTAGAATGTGAACAGTTTAGACAGTTTATTGCCACTAATGTGCAATCGATTCATCGGCGTAAGTAAATTTACATTTAAAGTAATCATATGTAAATGTCACGACGACATCGTAATTTTATGAAACTCAAATCCATATTCAGGGTTGCAAAATGTGTACACTTCCCTGCAACCTGCTGATATGCTGTTATGGCATTTCCTCTCTACCCCACCGCCCCCCAGAAGCGTTGCAGCAAATTCTGGGCCCCAGATAGTGTGCCCGCACCCAACCATCATCTCCTCTTTATCCTACCCAACCACCCCAAAAATACCCCTCCCAAAAATAAGGATTTGGAAAATATAAGGCATTTATTATATTTAATCATTTCTGCAGTTCTGCGTACAAGTTTGCAAACAACTGAATCTCTTTGCAAATGAGAGATTGTCTAGCCAGAATCCAGGATCCTCTGTCAAATAATTTTCTATATTCTGCTCTCTTAAGCTATATCCCAGCATTTGTAGCTTGTTTTCTGAAATAATCTTCACAGCAGCCACCTGCCCTCTTGGAACTTTCACTCTATGCACAACTTGTACTTCTGAAATGGTGAGTTTTGTTTTGGTTTACTTTTGGATTCAGAATTAGTGCAAGCCATTCATTGCATACCTTATTTACACAATATATTTGTGCACAAAAGATAAACAGAACTCATCATGTTAGTTCTATAACAACAAAGCACTAAATTTAGAAAACAAAATCCAATTATTTCTGAGGATTTTGGAGGGCCCTCCATCCAGGCAGTGCACTGGTTATTCAGCTCCACCATTACCCACAGTCAGATGCCCCTGACCCCTCCCACCCCATCCAGGACCTCTACAGACAGCGCTGCAGGAGGAAGACACAGCGGATCCATTCTGATCCCTGACATCCAGGACCTCTACAGACAGCGCTGCAGGAGGAAGACACAATGGATCCTCTCAGATCCCGGCCATCTAGGACCTCTACAGACAGCGCTGCAGGAGGAAGGCACAGCGGATCCTTTCTGATCCCGGCCCTCCAGGACCTCTACAGACAGCGCTGCAGGAGGAAGACACAGCGGATCCTTTCTGATCCCGGTCCTCCAGGACCTCTACAGACAGCGCTGCAGGAGGAAGACACAGCAGATCTTCTCTGATCCCGGCCATCAAGGACCTCTACAGACAGCGCTGCAGGAGGAAGACACAGCGGATCCTTTCTGATCCCGGCCATCCAGGATCTCTACAGACAGCGCTGCAGGAGGAAGACACAGCGGATCCTCTCTGGTCCCAACCATCCCAGCCACAGATTCTTCACATTCCTGCCATCAGGAAGGAAATACAGGAGCATCCAGGCCCACACCAGCAGGTTCAGGGACAGGTTCTATTGGCAAGCTATCAGGTAACTGAACTTCTTAAATACTAAACACCTTGAACATCCGTCTCTGACCATACTTTAACTTTAAACATACCTTTTGTACACATGTAGGAGAGCATATATACAGGGACATGTACATACTACACTCTTCTGTACTATAGCCTTTGATAAGTACCTGCACATGCTAAACGCTGTATAGTAAGAGCCTCATTATCTTACTATTTTATTTTACTAATTACTAGTTGTACCATTTTGCTACTTTATTTTATTCTACTTAAGTGTTATTTTATTTGTTTTACTGTTAAGTGATATATTAGTATGAGGGGGATTTTAGTCCAAGGAATGTCATTACAGGTAATGATGCTGCATCGTTATCTTTATATGACAATAAACTTAAAACTTGAACTTAAAAGTTATACAAGATTGCCTTAAATGATTACATTTTTAATAATCTTACTCTCAATGACACACGCCTTGAAAATCATAACATTAATAAAATAATCATTCTACAGCATCATGTCCAATATGTCCATACACAGGATCAAGTATATATACTTACTCAAGGGTACATCCACTGTACACATATTGTGAATTTTCCCATAATACAGTAGCATTGTGTGCATTAGTGAGGCCTGACTATAGTGTCAATAAATAGCATGGAACTAATCAAGTGACCACAGGGGGTTAAAGCTGCATTCGGCCTTTACTGTCGCAATACTGATAACAGATCTCCTTCCTGTCGCGGTGCCTAACATCGGGCACGTCCGCCATCGGCATGTCGACTGCTTGGTCAGCTCATTCCTCCATTCCTCGTGAACTTTCATCTCCTGACCGGGCAGCAGTCCCAGCCCCCACTGCCACCTCCCACCTGATTCCCACTAGGACCCCCTCTACGTGCTGGTGCTCGGGTGGCTCTTGCTAATTTTAGGGGCCCTGGCTGCACACGGAAGTCCTTTCTGATCCTCCCCCGTCAATAAAGCCTTGATTTCCGACGGGATCTTCCCCTGGTCCATCGCAGAGCACCACTGCTTGTACTGAGGAGAAAACAAAAAAAATATGTAACTACTCTCAATTAGTAAAATTACTATCCATCCATCAAATATAAGCATTTCCTCAGCTTAGGGGTGCTGTAATTATTGTTCTGCTTGCATAAACCAGAGGTTCCCAAAGTGTGGGTTGTAAGAAAATAATAATTAAAAAAAAAACATAAAAACTTCAATCATTACAGTTATCACAAACACAGACAATGTTAATTTGGGTGCTATGGTCTAAAAAGTTCAGGAAGCCATGTCAAAAACCAGGGGTGTCCAATCTTATCGGCAAAGGACCGATTTGTGTGCGGGTTTTCGCTGCAACTCCCTAATTAGATTACCAATTATAGGACTGATTGGCTGAAGAGTTCACACCTGGGTTTGAACAGCTGACCTACAGGTTACCCGAAAAACTTGCATACACCATTTGCGGATAAGATTGGCCATCGCTGATTTAAACCTTTAAATGGATGTATCCCTCAATATGCTATGTATTACTATACAGTTACATTCTGGATGTAGGTATCACAAGGAGCTGGTCACAATCAGTGCCGGTCAGAGACAGCATAGTGCAGCAGGCAAGCTTAACCACCATTTCATCCTACCCGGCAAAAACTACTTTCAAGCACTACAGTGCATACATAAATTGACATTACATCACACGTGTCACACTCCGCCCGTTCAAGCCCTATGTGTGCCACACCCCTTGCTCCTCCTGTGCAAATCCTAATTGAAACCATCTGTAGTCCATCCGTTTGATTGTGTTCATGAGTTTTGGTTTCGTTTCGTCAGTATTTAGTCCGCATCTCTGTACTACCTGTCAGATCTGTCATTGTGGAGTTTTGTGACGTTCACCCAGTGTTGTCAGCTAATAAACCCAGTATTCCCCGAATCTGCCCGTGTTGCGTCATGCCTGCTTCACGCTGCAAGCGCCCAGGCACCGCCCAGCGAATGGAGCGTGACAACACGTCTACAGTGCCTAAAATTTTAGCTACCCTTTCATGTTAAATCTAGGGACCTGTTTCAGAAAGCAGGATTTCTTGCTTAGCTGGATATCTTGTCAGTTTAAGGTAGTCTTGACTAAATGGAGGATGATCATTTCCAGTTAAACTGGGGCACCTTAAATTCAACAAGTTATCTGGCTAAACAAGAAATGCCAATTTCCAGGACATAAGTTTGGTTTTAACACAAGTAGGGACCAGATCTGGCTATGGACTGGTAAGTGAGAGCTCCCTCAGAATACGGCGCCCTAGGCAGCCAACTATGTGCCCAATAGGATTGACCGGCCCAGTGTATCAGATTACACACAGCAGAATACAATTTTTTATCCTAATTTAAAACCTATAATCAGTCAAGTCAAAGTCGGCTTTATTGTCAATTCTCCCATATGTAGAGAACACACAGAGAATTGAAATATCGTTTCTCACAAACCCTAAACAGAAAAACATTAATACAAAAAATAAAAATTTAAAAATACAAGAGAAATATAAATACAATATACAAGGGCACGTGGCAGAGAGTGCAAATGAGTTTTAGACCGCTATGTTTCAGCGAAGGTGGATGGTAACATATACTCAGGGTTACTCCCGGCTTGTGAGTACCATGCCCAGCTCCTCCCGCAGGGCGCAGATGGCCCTCTCCTTACTGGACACCAGCTCCTCCAGGTACTGGTAGCGCAGCTTCTTGCGCGCCCTGCATTCCCTGGCGCTCTGCCGGCTGCGCTCCAGCTTCGCCTTCAGGTCGATCTTCGCAGGTTTGCGCCCCCGCTTGCCAGGCTTCTTCGCCTTTCCGCCCCCAATCTGAAGGAGAAGCGATTTCTCAGACTTGCGGACAAGTTTTACATTCAGCATTTGCCTTGATTTCTATTCAACTCTCACAAACATTAACAAAACGCAATAAGTATTTTAATTGATATATTTAATTGGTTATGTAAGAAAAAGTAAAATATCTTAAAAACAAAAATACGACAAATCTCGCTTTCCATGTTTTCAATTTGATTTTAGACAAACACGTATTCTATTTTGAGGGGCAATACGGAGCTGATACCCGCGATAATTCAACGCAACGTAATATACTTCGGCAAGCTTTGTTAATGTACCTTCATTTTACGTTATTTAATTTTTCTGTAAATTTAATCACATTAGGCCCATTAGTTAAACTGTAACAAACTCTGAATCTTAGTCTTAAAAAACAACATGTACCAAGAGATTTGCTACAATAATTAACATAGCCTACAGAAAAAAATAGGTATGGTAAATCTTACTCGTAATAACACGGTAAAATGGGTAGTTATAATCCTAGTTTGTATTAAACAAGCATATAACTAGCTGTAAAGTATTATGTTTACTTTAAACATTATAGCACTATATGCAGTAGCGCAACATTTTGAAATATCCGATGTCGACTTCACATCTTTTAAAATTACAGAATGTATTTATCTACAGAGTGGTTATTTGTATCTTACCTTGTCGTCATCCATTTTGCGCAGATTTGGGGCAGATGACGGTTCGGTTAAGCAGCTGATCGGACCGGCAGACTCCCGCAGACACCGCACTCCTGCTTCGCGACCCCGCGCAGCCCAGTCCACTTGTATCGGCACCCCTTTCTGCTTCCTGGTACTGGGACTCTTCAGGTTTCTGGGAAGTGGCGTTTCCCCCCCCCCCCATCTATCGTCGCTTTATAACGTAATATTCCCTATTTGCGGATATATCAAACAACACACCCAGAAACACAGTGTTTAGTATAAATAGATCAGTGAAGTTCTTCGTTGCATTCTGGCGGGTGAGGGGCGGCAAATGACGACCTCAAATCAAACGGTATAACGCGGAATGGCGAAGATAGTCAACTTTTCGACGTCGCTCGGGACAGGGCTCATGCTTTTGAAAAACTTTTATTTTATAGTAGTGGGCTGTTTGCAAAGACGCGAGTTGTTGTTTGTTACATTATGCAAAAAAAAATTTATTAAGTAGCATAAAACATGTAACCAAAAATGAAAACTGATGTTAGCGGTTACAGACAGAATTCCTTTTATTATTATTGAAAATTATTGTAGCTGATAAGCAATAGACACCAGAAAGCCTTGCTTATGTTTCAAAACTGTAAAGACATTTTCACTTACAGATTATAAAATTACTGTGGTGAAATTCCAGGTTTCTGTTCTTTATACTCTAGAAATCTCCGGTTGTCGCGTCATATTTGCGCGAACAATGATCTAGATTTATTCTTCAGTTCATCTAAAGCTGTAAAGTATAACTGACAGATACTGCAAAAAATAACCCTGGGCATCATTTGTTTTGATAACACGTATCCCCCGTTTGAAAACAGGAGGAATTACCATTTTGGAACATTTCCTGCATATTTTCTTACACCAGCACATTCCGTGAATTTCAAAATCCTTTGGCAACACAAATCCTCAATCATGTATAAAACGCCAGTGAATACTTGGTAGTAAGAATTTTTTCAGGGCTAATACGGGGCTTCATCACCCCCTACCCCTCCAAGTTGGGGGATTCACCCACCCAGCCTTTTCCCAAATGCCTTCCTTCTGCAGCCGAGCTCTCCACAGTGACTCAAACAGCTGAGTCACTCTACGGGGGCGGTGGGGGGCATGCAGGCCGAGAGGGAGCGATATTGACGCAACCGGGAAACAAATTACGATCTTGAGGAGCTGCGTAGTATGGGGGCGTTTTTGTTGCAAGTCACCCATGATTGGGTCAAAAAACTCATGTATCTGAGTGAGTGCTGAATCAAGGTATCACAGGGAGCTGGTCACAATCTACAGGTTTATTGGTAATTTTTTTTTCCTGTTCAGAGACTGGTGGGTTTAAATATGAATGGCATCTACACAACTAATATCAAGTCAGACTGGTGACCAAAACAAGTGAAAGTCCGATGCTTCAGTGGCAGAAAATGTTGCCCTTCACTATCTTTGCACTGGTGTTAGAAGTATGATCTAGGTCAGTGGGGGCAAGGAAATCGAGGGATATGTACAAATATATAACAAGGGAATAGTGGAGCAAATAAATACAAAAGCTATAAGAAACCCCAGCCATTCATCAATCATTCATTATAATAATATCAGGTAGAACAGAAAACCTGCACTTCAGGTATTACTCTGCTGCTCATGAGTAAAACCTTAAACTCTGTGAATGGCTAAGCTGTGACACACAAAAAAAAACAGTGTGCTATGGAGTAATAAAAAATATCACCTGCAAATCAGAAAATAAGGCACAAGGCTAGGAATCAATGGGAAAACCATCGAACCACAAATTATATGCACATATGCAGTATAATCTGTTTTTTTGTAGGGGTACTTGACCAATTTTGGACGAATTATGTTACCACAGAATAATATTTTAAGTCCCTGGATTTCAATGTAGCCATAAAAGCGGCCCTTAAACCACAGCTACGTACTGGTGTTGAGAACAAGCGGAACCAAAGAGCTGCGGTTTTATAGCTAGGAATCCGCTATGTTCCACAGTATTAAACGAGTTAAAACATTTAAACTGGCCTGTGGACGGATACCCAGTAGTCGAGGTCCCCACATGCACCCACTCGTCAGATGGCCAGCTGCTGACTGAGGAACAGCGGCGACTGACAATGAATAGCAGAGTATGTAGGCAGATGCCATCTTCTGTGTGGGCATTTCCAAATTCCCATGGAAAGAACCAGAATTTTCAGGGCATTAAGTCATAAAGCAGCCCGGACAGGGACCATGATATCCCTGAAAGTAACGTGGTACAGTAAAGAGCCTGAGTGCATCTGTACCTTACTGGTGTAGACACTCATTTAGAAGATACAAGGAGCAAATACCAATAACCATTACATACAGATGTATGTCTGCTGTTTACACTGAAACGACTGGAAACAAAAGGAAAATCCGAAGCCTCCTAGTGCATCACATTGTCTTAACTGTATCTGATAACATTCAACCCTTAGATTCTACTGAATTATGTTTTTATAATGCCTTTAAACATTTTCAGTGTGTCAGCATGGAGAAGGATTTACTTAGTCTAGAAAAGAAAAAAAAAAGGTTTGTGAATCTGTTTCCTTTTGTTTTGGTATGTTAGGTACTTTTCCCACCATCTAACAAAGAGGGGGATGGTTACTGGATGTAAAAGACAGGAAGTTGAAATGGAAATTTCAGCACGTTTATAGGCTGCTGTGTTTATGCTTCTGAACGGCACCGAGCAGGAAGGCTGTCAGCAATACAATGCGCCACGAAGCGAAGCGACGCCCCCCCCCCCCATGACTCTGGGATAGCTGGACAATATTACTCAGCAGCGACTGCCATGGTGAAACGTGTGCAAGCTTCTGAGAAATGTGCCAAAGTCAGTGAAAACAATGCATTCAATAATATATTTAATTAGGTTTCTTAAGGACCAAATCTAGGCCTACTGATTTCAGTACACATACTGAACATTTTTTTTCCTGATGCCAAATGTGTAGAGCTGACTTTGAAAGAGCAGATCTCGGATTAAAGTACCTTGCATATTACCAAGCACACAGTGCAGCCGCAGGAAGACATTACGCACACGTCTATCCCAAGCTTCAAGCACAAACATCAGTGAGCTGATAAACGACTCACTGGGGCCTCTATCACAAAGCTGGATGTCGGACATAGCCAGATAACTTGCTGGATTTAAGGTAGTCTGGACTAAATGTAAGTGGATGAAGATAACATCAATTTAAACTGGGACACCTTAAATCTGACAGGTCAGGCAAGAAATCCTGCTTCATATAGCCCAGTGAAATATCGTAAATAACACCCTTTGTTTTTTCACGAAAAGCTATAAGGTGCTGAATGACAGCTGAGGCTAAGGTGTGGCTTACTCACATGTTTTTTGAAATGTATTTTTGACATAATTGACATGTATTTTTGAAAGCGTACAGGCAGTCATCCTACAAATGATTATTAATGAGGGCCGGCAGAAAATTCTCACTGACACTGCAGGATTGATAGTTGCATGGCTAAGATTGAAAGTCTGAGGCAGAACATCAGGCATTCTCCTTAAAGCCGTGAAAATGGAGTGAGCTGAATGTAACATGGTGTGCATTATCTCCTTCACACTGATCAGCCATAACATTAAACCCACTGGCAGATGATGTGAACAACACTGACTATCTCGTTACAATGGCATCTGCCAACGGTGCGATTGTATATTAGGCAAGTGCAAGTCACAGGAATTAAAGGATCTGCTGCTAACGTCTTGGTGCAAAGATACCACAGGACGCCTTCAGAGGTCTTGTGGAGTCTGTGCTTTGATGGTCTTTGCTGTTTTGGCGGCATGAGGGGGACCTACACAATACTAGGCATGTGGTTTTAATGTTGTGGCTGATCGTTGTATGTAAAAATGATTAAAATTAAACTGAAGGAACACAATTCTACAGCTTCCTGTAACCATCACACAGCAATGATTTATGTTATGTATTAGTCTTTGCTAATTACTCATTAAATATTGGTTCCATTTATTATTATTGATAATAATAATAATACTTTATTGATACCCATGAGGAAATTCCCTTTTCTCTTACCCCGACTTGCTCTCCATGACACACATGTAGGTGAAGCGAGTCTGGCTGTGAAGAGCAGCCACCTGCAGAAGGCACAGAGCTGGGGGTAAAGGGCCTCGCTCAAGGGCCCGCAGACATGTGACTTTTCTGCCAAAGCTGGGCTCGATCCGGCAACCTTCTGATCACAGGCACAGAGGCTAATGATTCGTAAAATCATTCAGTGACACCGGCTGACACAGAGATGGACTCCACGCAGCCAAGACAGGAAGCCAATTGAGCCGTATAAAAGGGTCCATCTGGACCAGCGGCTCCACCTCTGCGCTCGCCGGGTTTCTGCAGATTGTGCCAGGGCCACCAAACAGAGCAATAATCCTTCCTGAATACTTTCCTCTGCGAGGCTCTGTTGCCGAGTACTGGCAGAACAACATCCACATCACTGGGCACCTGGCCAAGGTGGGAGACTGGGAGGGGGGGTGGCAGGGCCTTCAAGCTGGGGGCATGGCAGGGCAGCAATGTACGGGTGGGGTCCAATCTACTCCCACATGCCGATGACACTGCTGCTGTAGATCCAAAGAGCATCCAACCCTCCACTAGGAGCCAGAGGTAACGTCAGCTTACGGATCTGATCAAAAGCTGAGGTGCATCAAAATGCTATTAATGCTTTATTAACACTTTATTAATGCTTTATTAACGCTTTGCGTTTATACTATTATGGTTTAACTATGGCTTGTAACTTCAGCATCCAATGCCATTTTTCATGCCTGGGCATGCAGACACAAAGTAAGATGTCATCGCTTGTTTCATGTATGTTCACAAAACTCTCAAGTCTAGAGACTGGCTATAGATGAAATCATGTTGATCCTCTGCTGCATACAATGACCAGAATTCTGTAAAGCACACTGCAGTCAGCCACATCCTAAGCTGTAAGAAAAGATGTATGAAATTCTGTGTTGAGAGTGTGTGCCTTTTTCCCCACATTTAAGGAGTTTATGTTATTGGGATGACATAAATGTGTATTACGAAATGCAAATATCTGGCCCGAAACAATATCTGGGACGAAAACAAACGCACTTGACGTTTCACAATATGTTACAAATAGCTACAAGAAAGAAACATCTGAATGGTTTAATTTTACATTTTACAGTAAAAACAAAAAAAGTAAAAAGTGAGACTTTCAATAATTCTTTTTAAATTATAGATTTGGATGCAAGGTTTTGTGCAATATTACATCACAGTAAACTTATATCGTGTGTTTCGACTCTCCAGTTGACGACTGAAGCACTGAAGCGAGCGGGTCTGGATACGGCAGAGTTCAGCGATGTTTCGGTTAACCGTACTGGCTGACGATCCTGAGCATCCCATCTACATCCATAAACAGCACCAGTCACTTCCTCTCCTCCCACTCGGCAAGTTTTAAGGAGTATGTGTAGCAGGAACCTAATTTTGAGATTCCCACTGCTCAGGTTTCTATACATACCTCCACAAGGTGTAGCAGAACCACAGACACCCACAAAGATAACACTTTTCCACAGGTTTTTTTTTTTTGTTGAATCCCTTACAGATGGGCTTACGAAAAAGGGTGGGGCAACAGTTTGCATGTGGGCGGAGCTTCAGATGATGTAATGCTGGTGGGAGTGGCTACTTGGTTTCACTCTCGGGTTTCATGCTAAAGGGCTCCAGCCGCTCGCCCTCTGGCAGCAGACTATTGAGCTTCTCCATGAGAGGCAGCGTCTGGTCGATGCCCATCTGGATGCGTCGCAGGATCATGGACATCTCGTTGACCTTCTGGATCTGCTCTGCGTACTTCGCGTAGCGCTTCTGTCGCTCCTGCATGATGCTGAAGAGCGTCTCCACCGAGAGGTCCATCTGACCCACCCACAGAGAGACACGTCCATTACTGACGTGACGGTCATAGGCTGTGGCCGATACCTACAGCCAATAACCCGTCATTAACAACAACAATGATGTGTGTGACTAACTCCTTAATAATTACACTGATGTGTGTATGACAGCATTTACACCCATTCCAGTGCAAAGGAAGACCTGGAAACTGAGCACCTGAAGGCATCAAACATGAAACTCCAGCTTTTCGGTACATATATTTGCTCCTTGCCTCTGGCAGCCACTGACGTGTTTATGACCTGTATGTGTAGACCTTGACTATCAAGCATGACACTATATATACAGCTCTGGAAAAAAACGAGAACAAAGCAAAAATTTTTGTTTCATGTCTACACATATGGGTGTGTGTCTGTGTTAAACTCCAACCTGGTTCTTCCCTGCTTCTCATTAATGAAGGGCTTCTTCCTTGCTTTATGGGTCCTGCTTCTAGGAGCCTGATACAAACTGTCCTATCAGTGCACTTCACACTTGCACTTAATGTTTCCCATTCTTTTTGAAGGTCACTTAATGTCATCCTCTGATTCATGAGGCACTGTTGGATAAGTTGACGGTTGTTTCCACCCTCTACCCAGCTGGTTTTTGGTCATTGCCAGTGTCTCCTGCCTCACCTTCTTCTTGTGTCCTGCTGCCTTAGAAACTTTGAGCCTGGAAGCAGCCTGCCTCACAGTGTAGCCTTCTGCCAGGCGAACCAGGATTAAACCAGGATTAAACCAGGATTTTAAAAACATGAAGCGGTTTCTTATTTTCTTTCCAGAGCTGTATATATCAAGATCAGTAAAGTACATCCACCCCCCGACATCCACCCAAGCAACCCTCTGTCTGTGTCTCAGAGATTCACCGTCTAAGAATGTTCAGCTGAGATCTCCATAAAAACCCATCCTGCATTGTTAACAGATTTATTAATATCCTCTGCCATTCACGCATCCTGAGATCAGCCTGTCCTGCCAAAATCCTCTCCCCAAGGACCCATCGGGGGAGGCAGCCTCATAGACACACTTCACACAGCTTGCACAAATGTAATAATGTGCCAACATAATCACATTAAGCGTGATTAAAAGCAATCTCCAGTGTAGCTATCAGCAATTTTTTCCCGTAAAAATTATATATATATATTGCTCTTTTTTTGTTTAACCGGTACCATTTAGTAGCTGATCTAACCCATGAGTGCCCCGCTTCACCACGAGGTGCCCATGGCAGCTGGGTAGAGGTGAAGACCAGCACAATCATCACCTGCTTGTTGGCACCCTGGCTCTTTAACACACCCTTTGCTCGGCTCCACCTACAGCCCCGGGGGTGTCGGCTAAACGACACGTCATTGTGAAACGAGGGCTCAGTCATCGAGCCAACCTGCCGCAACACCCCCGGGGTGCAGACGCTGCGTTAATTCCACATTAAACCTTGACCACCGCTGTAGGATGCATCAGCACCATTCCCTCCTCCCTCATTAATCAAACCTGCCTCTTTTCATTTGCGGACATCCTGACATCACTTTAGACCGGCTGTGGGGTTTATGATACCACTGGGTTTCGGATACATGTGGGCGGGCGGTCCCCCTCTACCTCTTTGATGCGCTTGACCAGGGCGTTCTGGTCGAAGCTGACGGCCTCGGCGCACTGGTGCAAGTGCTCCTGATAGCGCAGGCACAGCTGCAGCACCTGCAGGGAGTCCAGCTTCTCCAGGCGGCCACTGCTAGGAGATGTCTGGCCACTCAGGACACCTGGAAGAGTAGAGGGATGTACGACTACTGGTCACGTATGCTGCAGCAGTCACAGGCCGTCTCTCGGATACACACGCGGGAGCACAGGCCGTCTCTCGGTCACACACGCGGGAGCACAGGCCGTCTCTCGGTCACACACGCGGGAGCACAGGCCGTCTCTCGGATACACACGCGGGAGCACAGGCCGTCTCTCGGATACACACGCGGGAG
>JAODUD010000062.1:27064496-27083275 GCA_026784285.1 Stomatorhinus walkeri
GCCGTCTCTCAGATACACATGCGGGAGCACAGGCCGTCTCTCACTCAGATACACATGCGGGAGCACAGGCCGTCTCTCAGTTACACACGCGGGAGCACAGGCCGTCTCTCAGATACACACGCGGGAGCACAGGCCGTCTCTCAGTCATACACGCGGGAGCACAGTCACATTTGAAAGTTGCAGTGTGGATTAATAAAAATGAAGACTTCTGAAAACAGACTTTAAAACCACCCTGATCGGTCCTTACTCATCATGTGGCCCATGCCTGATTTGGTTCCACTAATTACAGGGTATAACATTGTGTAGGGTGAACAATCAGGCAAACAGATATCGGAGGACAACTAATGTTCAGGGCATGAACAGCAATCCTGCTTTCAGTGGGGCCTTCATTGTTGCTGACCTGTATGCAACTAAATAGCATGTTTCACTGTGCAACAAGAACTAACTTACCGGTGACTGTGACGATGCATGAAAGCCTGATGAAGGCTAACAGCTACATCACATGCGTTTTCACTCCTTTGAGTGTGCATAGAAATACTTTCATAAACAATGTGAAAATGCCTGTGTGGGTGCATATCATTTTCCTTTGAAAACATAGCAGTGTGGACATTTATGAATATGCAATTGAAATTGTCAGCTAATTTTTAAGTTTAAGATGAAATATGAGTCTGTCTTAAGTGGAGAATAATTCTGTGTATTGAAGGTATGGTGTTACAAAACATACAGAATTAAGTGGACAATTGATGTTCAGGGCCTTTGTTGTGTAATTTCATTTTGTCTGCAGTAACAGCGCCCTCTTGTGGTTAAACTTTCACAAGGAAATGACACGAGTTACAGCTCACGCATTAAAGTACCGCATATTAAGAACTATATGTATTGTTTCAGGTTTAATAAAGGTCAGGCACACAACATCAAAAATAAATGCACATTCAAAATGTAGCCCCAGTATTAAGCAATCTTTACAGATTATTTTATAGCTTTTGCTGAGATGCAGAAGAAACTTTCCTTATCTTATAGTACACCAGAGGTGGGGGTTTGAGGTCCAGAGTGTACAAATCCAGACCAAGATTTTGTTTCAACCAACCAGATGAGTACAAAGAGTCACAGTCACAGAGTATGCAACAGGTTGGTTGAAACAAAATCTTGGTCTGGATTTGTATTCTCTGGACCTGAAATCTCCACCTTTGCAGTACACAATCAAATGGCGCCCACCGGTAAGGTAAACAGCAGACTATACAAGACTTCATGTATCTGAAGTTTAAGTATGTATGAACGTGTTTGCTTGTGGGTACCTTTAAGCAGGGGCTGGAACGTAGGAATTTCTTGCAGTTTAATGACATCAGGGTCGTTGTGGATGTTGCGTAATGACTGCGTTCCTTGCGCCACCACCACGATGTCATCCATTTTTGCCCTCTGCTTCGCAGGCGAGGCGACCACTGACAATTCAGAGAAGTACGTTACTTACCAGTGTAAACTCTCCCAGCATAAATCGAGCCAGCAACAATTAGTGATAAGACGTTTTGTGCTACCTGTAGGGTTGAAATCGGAGTGCTTGTGCTCCGCATCTCCACTCTGCTCAGCTCCCATTTAGGACGGCGGACTGCAGGCAATCTTCCTAAAACCAAAATACGTATCAATAGCGTATATGAGTACGACACACTAGGGCACAAGCTTTCAGAAAAAAAAATAATATCGGCTGGTTCACAGCTAAAAATTTCATGGAAACACTCCTGACTTCAGTTACCTTAAGCAACGTCGTAGCTTACAATCAACGCCATATCAATGACATTTAAAAGCATGACTATCAAATATTTAAACGTTACGAAATAAAGTTGTCTGACAGAGACAGAACTACAGAACCCTACCTCAAAATTTCCTCTTATCCGACTCTAAGATGGAATTTTACCGCTACACTTGATGCAGTTAATTACCAGCCGCCATCTATACGGAAGCCGACAGCCCTTATTCCACCTTAAATTGCTTTTCAACTACGTTGCACTAGTGGCATTGGCTCTAGAGTTACAACCAAATTCGTTAAAATTCGTTTCTTAGCTATTAAGCAGCGTCTTCATTAATCCCATATTGCATGATCAGGAAATACGGTGAACGATATTAACAGCTGGACACTTTCCTAACCAAAACACATGCAGCGGAAACGACAACGAAAGTGTCAACTTCCGGGTTACAGAACCGGAAGTGCGTCACTGACTGGCTACAACAAAAACGAAATCTGTCTGCGAGCAGCACTCCGCCAATATATCTACCGTAAAGTGGCTTTAAGTCCTGTACGAATCCTCACTTTTGCTGAAAATAACGCTTTTTGTGTATAGTGCAGAGTGCACCTTATCTATGCTTACTAGCCGACATACCTACATGGTACTCAGGAGCTCAGTACCACAGATTCAATACCCGGAATCGCTTAGCGCAAGACTGCAGTGAGCGCTTCTGAGAAACTAACAGCGGGCAGCGTTTAATATATAACTGGGATCAGTTGAACGAGAGAGGACATTAGACATTTTAAAATTTTAATGCTGCAAACCTCTTGATTGTATTTCAAAGTGACCATGAACAGCATTCATTTATTATAAAAATCAACATTTTATTAGTTACAACAGCTTATAATAGTTATTGAATGGGCTGTACAGATTTTTTTATACATTGATTTACATGTAAAGCAATTAATTTACAAAAAAAAGGTTGAGTTAGTGGGAAATGATATAACTAACCAAATGTTGGTCATCTTGAACACACCCTTGCAAAAGCACCATTCAATTCAATGAGATGAGAATAAAATTTAAACTGACCAAAGACCTTCTCCCAACATTTCCGCTATTATTCTAATTTTGACATCTCCAGCAGCATGGAACCAAAAGTGCTTTTACCAAATCCCCTTGCTTACAGAGTTTGAGGCACAGAAGTACAACTGTATTTTCATTAAGCTTCCTTCAGAAGGACAAGAAAAATTTTATTATAGACTGGGACCATTTGTCTGGGTACTAGGTGTACTCAACAAAAATTGACCACCAAATTTTAGGTACCAACAGATAAGTGAGATGCAAATAAACACGACCTAATTCGGATTTGTGTACCATTCCGGTTGCATGTTAGCATTCATAAACTATTTTCCTTTTGGTTACCACATGCTCACACTCCCATAAGTCTACGGCGCTACACTGTAGTTAAATTCATAGAACCGAGACTCATCTCATCTTCGATTTCAAAATTTAAGCGGCTGTAAGCAAAATGCCAGTGTCAAAATAGCCAACATTCATCTTTTTTATGAAATACATAGATTAAAAACACCTACATAATACACAGTAATATGAACACCGTAGCATAAAAGCAAGGAGCTCATTTGGAAAAGTTTTTTGAAAAATACTAGCAAACAAAACCGTATAACACGCCATACCAACAAGAAGCAGATGTACCGTAAAGTGCAACAAGCATGAGATAGTAACGCTGGTTTAGCGCTGTGGCATGTGGGGTTACGCTGAAGCCCTTGTGACAGACAAAGGAATGTCCGGAATAATGTCGATCATCTGGAGGTCTGCGGAGTAGGACCGACCCTGTGAGACATGATCTCTCCCATCACATGGAGCCAATACATTTATGATATGCCCCAAAAATAGTTCAAAGGACTCACTTATACAGGGGTCTAATTAAAACAACCAGAAGGACTTAAATCAAAATGGGGAAAGCACTCATTTACTAACGCATGTAAAAATTTGGGGTGGGGAGGATTTAATAAAATACTATTTCAGTAACATGCTTAAGATGTGACATTTCTAAATTTGGAAAAGGTGGTACAATGTACCGAATAAACTGTCAAAATCAAATAAAATTCAAGTCTAGGCGAAGTTATGACGAGGCACATCTGCAAAAAAAAAAAAGTTTACCAAGGGTAGCTCAGATTGTCTAGAAAGTTATGCTGGTAAAGACAGATCAGGCAAAATTCTATGGAATAAACATCTGAATGATTCACTGAACTGTCACTTGCCTGCAAGAAAATGAGATGACTGCGATGCACCGTTTCCCAGGAAAGCCCTTTGCGACTATATAGCAGACAGGATTTGTTTCCAAATGCCTCCATATAACAAACAGTATTTTGAAACGTACTTTTTAGGACAAAAAACGGCCGACTAGAAAAATTAAAAACATAAGCCACAGAATCCAGCACTCATATTCCTCATATTCGTCAGTATTCCGCACAGATAGCCGCCAAGTCCATGGTGCATGCATTCAATTGCCAGTTTGAAATAAATCACACAGGAGAAAAAAGTAAAGTTTTTGGAAAACGTGACTGTGGCAAGCTAACAGGAAAGTTCGACTGCTGTAAACAAAGACAGCGCTACATGAAGCGAAAGCATGTGGATTGCCCATCTCTAGTCCTCAAACTGGACAAAGACTATTCCCTGAAAGAGACCTGTGAACAGTGAAATGCAGGAATTAAATGGAATGAATGCATGTCAAAGGCTACATTCCCATTTTTTGGCAACCCCAACCAAGCTTACAGATTTAGATACGAGACATTTTTGGGGGGCAGAGGGTGATCGGTCATAAACACGTCTTTGTAAAAATTATTTGGCTCTCGAGTCAAACTGAAAGTAAATGATCAAATGAATGATGTACAAAAATATTGCTCAAGGAGATGAGTTATTTCGCAAGGTAAAAACAGGTACCTGGATAAATATGTCAGTCTCAGATTGTCTCCATACATTTGCAATAGAAAAATAAAATGAGGTTTCGTAGACTGTAAGAATGTACAAGGAGAAGTACCGCAAGGATAAAATGGGATAGATTTACAGAAAACTAACCATACATTTCTTATAGCTTATAAATATATCTACATGTTGTACAAAAATATCGAAAACATTTTGTGGGCACTGGATTTAAAGTTAAGACAATTTTTTTCCGTAAAACTCGTCAGGCACGATAACTTGTCCTTGTTTGGGCAAAAAAAAAATCTGCGCTGGGAGAGTGGAGGAAAAACGCAGGGGCTGTAAGAGACCGGCTATTTCAAACAGACCAGTTCACAGCAGCTCTATGGCATATACAAACGGTGGAGGCGAAGAAACACACAAAAATAAAATTGCTTCGTAATGTGTGGAGTTCATCTTTGAGCTCCGGATCGGCCGCGGGCCGGTGATGTCCTGCGGGAGGAGTTCCCCCTTGGAGCGGCTGCGGGAGGGAGCAGCCGCCGTCATACGTACCACCTTGTTCCACGAGCCCAGGTGTCCCGATAATCGACACCAAATCGCAAATACGTGCAAAGTACTCCCAGACAACGAGGGTTTCAGTTGTAAGACATCGGTGTAGAGAGGCCTCGGGGGGAGCGGGTCCGGGAGCGCGCCCTAGCGGCGGCACGGTGGGGAGCCAGCGGACCTTATTGCTTCTGCGGCTCACCTTCTCCCGCAAAGCTCATCGGAGCAGCTCGCGGAATCTCCTCTTAGTATTCTAGTCGGAGGAATCAAGCCCTGCAGAACATATCACTTAAAAATAATTCCAAAGCAAAGAGGTATAATCCTTAAGTCTTTTTTCCTTCCTGCGTCTGTATCGTCGTGCAAAAAGCAGCAGCAACGGACGATTTCGGCGCTCGCACACGACGGGACGGCTGGCTGGCTACGCGGTCGGGCTACAAAAACACCCGATCGGACCCCCACACACCCCCAAAAAATATTTGGCATCAGTTGAGTATCACCATATCCCTTTCCGAATGCTTTATTTCCTCTAGTTTAACGGGAAGGTGGCGTTTTATCTCCCGGTTTAAGGCAATTCATTTAATTTATGGTGATTTAATAAAAACTTTAAAATGTACAGATTTCTCTTTTCAATACAAACTTCAATGGCACAACCAGTAGTTGGTGTATAGAAAATATATAAATATTTCTCTTTACTGTACAAAGTTTTCCAGCTCCACTGTACCCCAAGTCCCTTATACCCAGGACACTGTACAAAATTCCCATGCCCCCCCCTCTTGATCATAAGTCCTTTCAACTCAGTATACACAATTGCTATTTACACAGAGAGGGCGGGCCCAAGGGAACTGGGCGGGGCACTGAGTAGAGCTCAAGAGGAGTCCGTGCAGGGGGAAGGAGGTGGGGGGTACAGGTGGTGGGAGTAGCTGCGCTCCGTGTAAGGGGAGGGGGGACAGCTTTCGCAGTTCTCCTCAGCGGACAGGTACTGGCTGCGGGGAGTGGGCGGTGGCGGGAAGGGTTCCGAGTCGTAGTTGAGGTCGCTGGTGTAGCCCTTGGCCACGGGGACAACGCGCCGCCCCGGGGTGTAGTCGCTGTCACACACGTCCGTGCTGCAGGGCGTGGTGGGTGGGGCAAAATGGCGGTAGCTGTAGGGTCTATAGCTGTGGGGACGACACACCGTTAAACGTGGAGCGATGGGCGGCAAGCCACACCCCAAGCCTCAGGAGGCCTGGGATTACAGGGCCGTTTGCCTACCCTTCAGAGTCACGGGGGACAACATATCTGACTCTGCCACTATTCACACACACAATCTGTGTTAGGAGCACGTAGATCTTTTAAAGTCTGCTTTTCATCTCCTTAGGGGGATGAGAGCCAAGGTCTGGAGGTCTGAGCGCCAGACACTGTAGTGATATGGCAGTACCCAGCTGTGCGAGTCACTTTGTGTTAGCGAAACCAAAAAAAAACCCACACGCGTACAGACACACAAGCAGCAGGAGATCGGCCTTACCTGTACGAGCGGTGGGTAGAGGGGCTGTTTGAGGAGTAGCCAAACTCCATGGTGTAATGGGAGCGTTCCGTGGCAGGTGAGGGTGGGGGGTTCAGGATCTGGGAGGGGGGCGAGAGGGGGCAGGATGAGTACATAATGCCTATGTCAGGATGTGCTTCAAATAAATGCTAGATTCTGCCTTTACCTGCTTACTATTTCACATTCTCACAAAATGGTTTTGTTTAAAAGCCCAGTTTCAGACTCAACTCTGTGGTTACATTGTAAACAGCAAAATTTCCACCCAATGCTTATGAACACAACGAACATTAACTGAACGGTTCAAACTTCCAGATGATGCTTCTCAGCAAAGATAAACTAAACATATACTGCTGCTATGTCTGATTTTATCAACGAAACAAAACAAAGAATCCTTTGCTGCGTCTAGCTGGTACTGCGCACATTTGCACCTGTAGGGGGCGACTGAGGGGTTTGTGTTGTAGTGCCTCACCGGTGGGAAATAAGTGCCTTTAGTGCTGGAGGAGCTGCTGGATGAGGCCCCTGTGACGTGAGCCCTGTCATACGGCGGCCCACTGCTGCCACCTCCCATGATGCTTAGCGAGCTCATTGCAGATTTTCCACGGGACATGCCTAGAAGGGAACACCGGTGAGCACCATCTGTAGCGCCCAGCTAATGGCACTTCTACCCCCTTTCCTGATCATTTGGGATGTGACTGGATGTAATCTCCCTCCACCTCGCCCCACTGACTCCCACTTGGCTGTGGTTTGTCCTCGAACCACACTGTGAAAGAGGAGCAATGAGGGTAACAAAGTCCTCGCTCCGGACAGCCAAGAGAGCCCTCTGGCTTTTAAAACTGCTGTGGAGAACCAGTAAGGACTCCACTGCCAGGCGGACCATTATCAGGGGTGGCGTTAAAATACAGAACCGCAGATCCCGGGGAAGAATCCCTCAGGGCTTTTTCGGGACGGTACCTGGCAGGGACCCCGAGAGGGAGTTTGGGTGCGGGACGTAACCCAGAGGCACCGAGGAGGGCCCGTGCACCACAAAGTCATTGGCCATGGTGGCCCCGTCGTCCTTCATGTGCGGGCAGAGAACGCGCTGGCACACGAAGTAGACGGCCCCCACCACGAAGAGCACGAGGATGACGCCGACGATGGAGCCGATGATGTTGATGGGCTGGGGGGGCGGCTCTTCCGTGGGATCTGGGGGTGAAGAGGAGCCCGTATTATGAACTGGGGACTTCTGGATTAAGATGAGTACTGAATTAGTCAAAGCAAAAGGTTGAAATGTTAACCTGCTACCTGACCAAAGGGGATCGTCACGAGAAAGGGATTCACACGAACACGGGGGCGTCCTCATACATATGGCACTTACAGCAGCCGAGCTCATCGGAGTTGTCCAGGCAGTCCACGTTGTGGTCACACTTCTTGTGCTTTCCCACACATTGTCCATTGGAGCAGCTGAACTGGTCCAGAGGACAGCGAGCTGGTGGTGGGGGGTGGGGGGGAATGTAAATAAACCGAGATGTTAAAAAGGGAATGACTGGCAATCCGCACCCTTAATTGCACGTCACCCTATAGCTGACATATATATAGATATTCTAAAAATAGATCATCTAAAAAAGTAGAAAACTTATGGTTTTAGCTCGCAGTGTTTAAATGGAAAAGAACGGCTATTTCTATCTTGTTTTTACACGAAGAAAGAAGGAAAGAAGAAAAAGAAAGAGGGTGAAGTGAAGAGAGCACAAATCCCTTTCGGCTACAGCGCAGCCGAGAGTGAGAAGCTGCCTACCCGTGCAGTCCATCTCGTCGGAGGCGTCCTGACAGTTGGCCTCGCCGTCGCAACGCAGGGACAGCGCCACACACTGGTGGCTGGTGCACTGGAAGTCGCCGGCCGAGCACACGGGGCAGCCGCGCTCGTCGCTCTCGTCCTCGCATTCCGAGAAACCGTCGCACCGCCACGCCTGCGGGATGCAGCCCACCTCTCCAGACGTGCAGGAGAACTGCTCCGGGGAGCAGGTGGGGGGCTCTGTGAGGGGAAAGGAGCCCCTCCAAAAGTCAGCTCAAGACAACATGCTAAAGTCTGCGCACACGCACACGCACGCGCACCTATCCAAATGGGGACCTTCCATTTAATTCTATGGGGAAAACCCTAATCCCAATCACGACACCCTTAACCTCTACCCAGCCCTAATCTTTACCATAAGTAACCAAACAAAATACAAGACTTTTTCACATTTTATGTTTTTGATTGCATTCACAGAAGTTGAGCTTATCCAAATGGGGACCTGAAAAATGTCCCCAAAGGTAAGGAAGTTTCAGGTTTTACCACATTTTGGGGACATTTTTGGCCCCCAAATGAGATTAAACACACAGACACACAATGCTAGCTATACATGCATCCGATATACAGAGCCCTCTGCAATTACTGGCACCCCTTTGTACAAGGGGTAAGAAAAAAAATCCACCTTCTGGTGAAGCAGCTTCATGTCACACTGAAAAAAATGAGAAAAATCCAACCTTTCATTGAAATTAATTTATTCAAAGAAAAAAATAATTTTCTTGATGAAAGACCTGTTTAACAAAAACACTCGTGCCATGATTATCGGCACCCTGAACACGATGTAATAAGCATGTTTCCCTTGTAAATTGTACATATTTGAGTTGATTGGAACCTTCAAGATGTAATCCATGACGTCCTGATTAACTGGGGTACAAATATGAGGTGACACAGCGACCAAATTCCCTTAGTAATCCATCAACATGGGAAAGATAAGAGAACACAGAGCAAATGAGGGAGAAGTGTGCTGACCTTCATAAGTCAGGGAATGGGTATTAAAAAACAGCTCCTCGCCTTAAAATGCTCATTTCTACTGTTAGGGCAATAATTAAAAAGTGGACATCAACTGGAACTGTTAGAAACCTGCATGGAAGAGGACCCAAGTTTATTTTTCCCCCACATACAGTGAGGAGGATCGTAAGAGAGGCAACAAAAATCCCCAAGGATGACTTGGTGAATTACAAGACAAAGTAAAATCTTGGGGTTTCCACATCTCTGATAAAACCATCAGACAACACCTTCATGCTAAGAGATTATTTGAAAGGTATGACAGAAAGAAGCCTTTTCTGTCAGTTACTTAAAATGTAAGTGCCAGGAGTTTGCAAAACATTACTACAACTTTGACTGGAATCAAATTCAATGGTCTGATGAAACGAAAATTGAGCTTTTTGGGAATAAACATCCAAGGTGGGTTTGGCGTAAACAGAAGAATGGCTATGATGAAATGAACCTCATCCCATCTGTAAAATATGGTGAGGGTTCTGTGATGCTGCGGGGCTGTTTTTCGTCCAAAGACCCTGGAAACCATGTTAGGGTACATGGCACTATGGACTCCATGAAATGCCAGGACATTTTATATCAAAATTTGGCTGTCTGCCAGGAACCTAAAACTGGGCCTTCATTGGATCTTCCAGCAGGACATGATCCTAAGCACATGTCCAAACACAAAAAAAATGATTAGCTGAACGCAAAATCAAGCTTCTGGCATGGCCATTAGTCCCCTGACCTGAACCCCACTGAACACCTGTGGGCTGAGTTGAACAGCAGAGTGCACAAGAGAGAGCTTAGGACCCTGGATGATCCGGAGTGATTCTGTAAAGAGGAATGGACTCAGATGCCCTGCTTGGTATTCTCCAACCTTATAAAATGTTACAGAAGAAGATGTAGTGCTGTTATACTGGCAAAGGAAGGCTGTACAAAGTATTAAAAGCAGGGGTGACAATCGTGGCACATGTGTTTTTGTGGAAAATAATTTCTTGATGAAGGATTTGTTTTTCTTTGAATAAATTTATTTCAATGAAAGGTTGGATTTTTCTCATTTTTTCAGTGAGATGAAGCTGCTTCACCAGAAACTGGATTTTTATAAATCTAAACAAGGGTGCCAATAATTGTGGAGGACGCTGTATTTAAAAAGATACTGGATCAAATCCAAATTTACTAAACTAATGAATACTAATTATCATCACAGCCTTTAATTCTCAAAATCCTGCTAAGCAATTTTTTGTTACGGCATCCTTCCACTAGGGGGAGAAAAGGTGCACGATTTAGGTGCTGGACTCGACTCACCCCCACAGGAGAGCTCGTCTTGTAGCAGGACTAGGTGGATGGGGCAGGAACAGCGCGTGGTGCCGTCGCCCTTGATGATGCAGATGTGGGAGCAGCCACCATTGTCCAAGGTGCAGGGGTGTTTACCTGGGAGAGGGACCCCCAATTACTGGCACATTCCATTTTTTATTTTTTCAGTGCGGGTGAAACTGCCTCCAGCCCTCCAGTCCAAAATACAGCAGGACTCACAACAAGACACTAATATTTCAATCGAAAGAAGCATTGTGGGCACAGAAATCGGCATCCCTGGGGGGGTGTGGGAGCGAGGCAGTAACTTTGAATTTCTTCAGTATGTCTCCAGCTACATAAAATGGCTAAAACAGTAAATTAATGCCTTGACGGATAGACACGTCTGCCGAGCATTAAATAATGTAGCGGAATGCATCTACTGCTATGTTATGGATGACAGTTCACCCAGAACGACAATATAACCGGCTCCTTAGGTTACAGTGCAGCCAGACGGGCAGAACGAACGAGGCGGAAGTGAATAAGGCGGCCACTCACTGTACTCCCTCATGTCGAGCTCGTGCACGGCGTGGATGTCGCTCAGGGCCGAGATGCGGGCCTGGATCTTGGTGCGGCCCTCGCGGGTGGTCTTGTCGACGCGCTCAATCATCTGCTGCTGCCGGTCGATCCAGTAGAGGTGGCTGCCGAACACGGTCAGGCCCACTGGCTGCAGGATGTTCGAGTCCTCGATCACAACCCGGTTGGCACCTGGATGATCAACAGCGATTTTGGGGTCAAAAAGGAAAATTCGGAATGTCGTGTGACGCATTTGCAGGATTCAGACATAGATAAAAGCCAGCTTTGTTTTATTACAGCCTTACTTGTATTTCTGACCAGTTTTAAATAGTTTATTTACCAGGGTCTAAAAAACCAATACGGTGGAGGCTGCGGTGCACCAACACACTGGTCCTCAACCAAAATTTCGTGAAAAAAAAGCATTGATTCGCGTACAAAATTTGGTCGGCGAACAGATTTCTTGACCAGATCCCTTTTTTTTTGACTAGTGTAGCACCGTGTATGCAGGGTGCATGACCCAGCATGCCCCACATATCCCAGCATGCCCCACATATCCCAGCATGCCCCACGTGCAATAAATAGGACCTCAACAGGCACCCACCCAAACACAAGGACGGGAAACACAAGGTCGTAAGACGCTGAACTGCAAGATGCCTACACGGTGGGAGACCTACACATGCTACAATACAAGGGTTAAGGAATGTTAATAAAGAGCGTGATTTCCCCGACAAGTCCCCATGTCTGTCTGCTCCCACGATGCCCCTGTCCACACATCGCCACTATATTGTGTTTTTCTTTAAAGTTTTTACTATAAAAACCAGACAGCAAAAATATTATTTGGTAGGCTTGTGAACCAATTAATTGAATTTCAATGCTTTCTTATGGGAAAAATTGTCTTGGCTCGTTTACAAATTGGTTCACTACCACTTTCCTGGAACGGATTGTGTTTATGAACCGCAGGCACCACTGCATTCACTTTGCCAGGAAGTACCACTACAGACTGGAAGAGGTCAGGATCAGGCTCCATGGGGACGATGCATGGTATGATATAAGAATTATTTAATAAAAAATGTAAATTATACACCTATGATATCAATATAACAGATTGCCTACACAATGTTACCCTGGAAATATTTAACAGCATTGAGGAAATGAGCTGTTGGTGAACTCTTTAATAGCAAACATGACTACGTTTCCAATGCCTTTCCAAGATTCCCTGCTCTGCAAGCTCACCAGACAGGTCGCTGCCCTCGATGCGCCGCAGGTCCGAATCCACCCAGAAGAGCCGGCCCGCCTCGTTATCCACAGCCAGCGCTACGGGCTTGCCCAAGCCAGTGAAGAAGAGCACCTCCCTCTCCGTGCCATCCAGTGCCGCACGCTCAATGCGGGGGGAGCGCTCCTGCAAGTTGGTGAAGTACATGTACCTGGGGGGAGAGGGGGTCATCGTTAGTACAGAAAGCAGGCCGGCATCTCATAGAAAACACAACAAACATCAGAGTCTGAATGCTTTTAAGACCCATCTCTGGCCCTTGACCTCGTCTTCCCTGATAAAAATCTGATAATGTGTAGAAACATCTCTTCCCCTGGAGAGGATTATGCAGAGCTTGAGACGGAGATGTAGGTTCCCAGAATTTAAGTATGAATATTTGGAATGAAACCACACAAGTCTTAGAATTTAATGCAGTGAGCAGCAGGAATTCCAGTCGCTGCAGGATTTTCATGAACCCCGAGTCTAAACTGGGCCTAAACTAAACTGCTCTAAACTGGTTCTAAACTATACTGAGCCTAAACTATACTGGGCCTAAACTAAACTGGTGTAAACTTGGCCTGGCACAGTGTTTGCCGCTTCACTCACACCGGAAAAGGGACTGAAGACTTGACCCAAACCCTAAAAGTTGGCACCCTGATGTCAAACAAGATGGCAGAAATTGAGCAGTTATGCATCAGCCAGAGCTGATACTGATGCCATAAAATGCTGTCAGTCTGTCTGTCTGGAATGTGTAGGTGTAGCCTGGTAATCATGACATTTAACGAAACAGCTTGACATAAGGTCACGGCTGGCCGGGGCAAAGCTCACCCCCTCTCTGGATTAACCACGATGGCCCGGGGCTTGTCGTGGTCCCCGCGCAGGACCACGCCCACCCGCCGGCCATCAGTGCCGGTGACGTTGATGACATTGGTGACCTCACTGGTCCAGTAGATGTAGCGGCTGTAGATGTCGATGCTGAGGTCAAAGGGCTGCAGGAGTAGGTTGGGACTGCCAGAGGAGCTGGACACCACAGTCATGCTCTGGAGACACACGGCAAGAGAGTCAAGTGAGGTACAGCACCCTCTAGTGGGGATAGAACCCAAAAACCTGAGGGAACATCCACACTGTACATTATTACAATCCCAGCTCTTTCAGTGCTACAAGGATTTATGGAGGCATCCACCCACCCACCCACCAACCCAACCATCCATCCATCCATCTACCCACCCACCAATCCATCCACCCACCCACCATTCCATCCATCCCCAGGCAGCACAGGGAATACATGCAAACACCCAGGGTCATTCATAAATGTCAGTTCAGCTAACTGCATCTAGCATCGTTGTACAATATGAGCGGCCCATAGAACCGTGGCACCACCTGGTTCCCGTCCTCCTGAGCACGGCGGATGACATTCTGCTTGCCGTCAATCCAGTAGATGTGCTTGTGCAGCGGGTCATAGTCGACGGCGCGCACGTTGCGCAGGCTGTGCAGGGGCAGGATGATGTCGGGGCTCTGCTGCTCGTCCATCACCATGCGACTGATGGCCGTCTTCTGGCTGAAGAGCAGGAAGGAGGTGGGGGCTGCGGGGTGGAGGAGGGGCAGGAGGGAGCGGGACACTGTCAGCTCACTAGGGGGGCACTGTGCATTTCATGATACAAAAATACTTTGAGTATTGAGGGTTTTTTTCAATTGATGTTGAAAGAGGTTAGCAGGAATGTCTCGGAAGTTCCACAAACTATTGATATTCAAATGAAACTTCATGAACCATTCGCTGTATTTTCTGACCCAACGCAAACCAAGACCCACAAGACAAGAATCCGGGGAAACCAGACATGCGAGCATGTGACTTCAGTTTGAGTGCTTCGTTACACGGCCAAGCGATGCCTCTCTGCCTGATACTCTAGGACCATTTTCAGCCTTGCTAGCAGCTAAAGTACCACAGACACGGCACCAGTGCGAAACGGGCCTTCTGTGCTCGCGGCGCACAGACTCATCGGGGACCTTGGTGAGGACTAAGTAGTATTTTTACTACGACAAACACAGATGGAAGCAGTTAGGCAGGACCTGGGCCTCTGCCGTCTCTCTCTTGCCAAGTTGGCAACAAACGCCCAAACCACACTTGCTTTAAATAAAGGAGGGAAAAAAACCTGCTTCAATTTCTCAAACACAGAAAGGGGAAAATTGTTCCAATAACCGAGTCGGAGCCCGGAGCAGCCCGTTCTTTTCCGTTCCCCATTTGACTACAACCTTGAGTATCTGACCTTCGGCCCCCGGAGCAGACACGGACTCACCGCTGCAGGTCTTGTTGTCAGCGTTGAGGGAGAAGTGGGCGGGGCATCCGCAGACGAAGCTGTTATTGGGCACGGCCAAGCACAGGTGCGAACAGTGGCCATTGGTGGAGGCGCAGGCGTTCCAGCCTCCCTGCCGCGACGAGTGGAACACCAAGATGTCCATCACGTAGTCCAGGTGGCCCTGGATGACCGTGCGGTTCTGCCCGCTGGTCTTGTTGGCACGCTCGATGCTGCGCTGGCTCCAGTCCGTCCAGTAGATGTAGTCCTGGTACTGCGTCAGGCCAAATGGGTGGGGGAGGTCGTCCGCTATGACCTCACGCTCCAGACCTTAATGCACATTGGGGGGTGGGGGGGGGGTGGGGGAATACCTTTACTTTAGGTGGGGGTGCCCTTCATGAAATACGTTTTTTGGGCACATCAAGTCCCCCGCTTATGGTAACACTTTCACAAGTGCTGGAGAGTGACTAGCATTGGAATATTTAAAGGTGCATTTGGCTGTCGTATACTACCGTACGGCAAGACTGAGAAAACAAACAAGGCAGCCTTCATTATGAATTATTAAACTTGAGATGGAGTATCTTGTTAAGCTTTCTTTGTTGAAACCGCACTCATTTCAGTAATTTATGAAGTGAGAATCGTCCTCCGGCTCATCCAGCTTTCCACGGGCTTGGCCAGTAACCTCTCTCAGTCGAGCCGCCCGCAGGATGACCGCAACGGTTCCATTAGCAGGGGCCGCAGTGTCGCGAGATGGAAAGTATGGGGCTTCACCTAGCATGTTAGATGACTCGATGAGCGTAGTGTCGAGGTCTGTCCAGTAGAGGCGTCGTGCAGCGTAGTCAATCGTCAGGCCATTGGCACGGCCCACGTTGGGCACCAGGGTGACACGGCCCGTCCCGTCCATAGCCGCGCGGTCAATTTTGGGCTTTCCGCCCCATTCCGTCCAGTACATAAAGCTGCAGGGGAGGGCAGGTGGAAAGAAAAGGGGAAAAAAAAGGATTAAAAACATCAAAATAAACTAAAGCTGTCGCATGCGGCCAAACGGCGGCCGTCAGGCCAAAACCGCGGGCATAGAAGTATATGGGCACGGGTCCAAGGTACACCGACCTCTGTTTGTCCTGGGCTTATCTGTTGCAATTTCAAACCAAAATCAATACCCACTGTATGAAGCAAAAACATTTGAGTTAATTGGTACCTCACAAAAAATTAGATGCTTTGCAGCTACAGTGCAGAAATGCGTCGTAAAACATCGATATAAAAACCTTCGCCTTCAGCTTTCCCTTAAATTTAAAAGGGGAACATTCAGGTCACGCGTTTTAAAATAAATGTGAACTAATAAACAGTGGTCTGCGGCGTGACCACATGAGGACAGACCGACCTGAGCGTGATTCGAGCTTTGAGAGGAGTGTTTCACAGCCACATCTTTGCTCCCTCCAAGGACCCAACACATTTCTAGCGAGGTATTCAGTGTCTCTGACTTGCAGGGAGCAAGGAGACAGCAAAAATGTGGCTGCTTGGGGGGTCCCAGGTGGAGAAAGGCCATTTTAGAAGACTGGAAGTCGACATAGGACAGACTAACCACAGCCCACACACTCACCCCTCAGCGGGGTCCAGAGCCAAGGCCCGTGGGCTGTCCAAGTCCTTCCACACGAGGACCTGCCGGTGCTGTCCGTCCAGCTTGGCCACCTCGATGCGGTTGGTGCCGGTGTCAGCCCAGTACAGGTTCTTGCCCAGCCAGTCCACGGCCATGCCCTCGGGGTAGTCTAGACCAAACTCAACCACTGGCTCCAGGGCGCTGCCATTCATGAAGGCCCTGCTGATGGTCTGGGGGGCAATTAGGCAAGGTCTGCATGTCACAGAGGCGTCACAGTCACAGTCAACAGCATTCCCGACGAGCTGAGAATCATCTCAAACAAGCATATTCTAAAGTCTATGTTTGCTCTTATGAACAGTGCTTACCCCTGTTTTACTCACACACACACTCTTTTTACACATACTAATAGATGTGGAATATCCCAAGGTAGATCTTCCCATATTACATTTTGATATGAAATCATTAACTGGAAACCATAACGTGAGAAACAGAGGGGAAAGACAAGCCACACTTTGTACAGTGTGCTTCATTGCTTCATTTCCTTAATGAAGACACCTGCAAAATTGCATTATAAATATGCATCGTGCTGATTCTGCTGAGCGACTGGAAGTACAGCCATGGAAAAAAGGAAGAGTAAGGAAGAGGAAGGAAGAGTAAGGAAGAGGAAGGGCCATCTAGGGAGGGGAAAAACCCTGAATCACTCATAGCGGCTAACTGGTTAGCTGTGCTCTGCGCCTACGGCACCGACAGACCTAAACTCAACATCTGATTTCAAGCTAAAGGAAAGTGGTATAAAAAAAATGTCCTATAGATCTCTTCAAATGTACAATGTCATATTTTTGGACTTAAATATTATATAACGGCATGTGTTCTGGAAAATTCTAAGATTCTGAGAGCACCCTGTTGTGGTGAAGACTTGATTTAGGTTTATAACCATGTGTAATGTTCACTTACACCTCCCAACGTCAGCTTCAAGAATCTCTGCGTTATATTTCAGATACAAAAATATAGATAATAATGCAGTACTTTTAATAATTTACTTTTTTAGGATGTGTCCTGCAGTTCCAAAAAAACTAAAATTAGGTTTCTCGAAAAATAATGTTTCCCTGCTAAAACAGAAACGTCTGTCAGAATCCTGCAAAAAAGCAGCCAAAACAGACCAAAAAACAGAAAAATCTGGCATCAATTATTTCCAAGCTAGAGTCCCCAGAGAGCCCATTACGCAGACAGCTGCAGGCACCGAGCCAGCCAGACCAGCAGAGTGCCCCCCCCCAAACCCCCACCTTCAGCGTGATGTCTGTCCAGTAGATACGGTTGTCCGTCACGTCGAAGTCCAGGGCAGAGGCCTCCTTAACGCCAGTGAGGGGAATGGCCACGTTGTTGTTGTTGGTCTCCAGGGAGATGCGGCGGATGTCGGTGTGGCGGGAGAAGAGCAGGAAGGCCTCGGGGACGATGCAGGTGCTCATGTCGCCGATGAGCTCCAGGCCGATGGGGCAGGCGCACTGCACCCCCTGAGGTCGGTTCAGGCACAGGTGGCTGCAGCCTCCATTATTCTCTGCGCAGGGGTTGGTGCCTAGACACAAAAACCGACATCGATCGACATCCCAGGCGCCGATTAGCATGCCGGGGCCGGAGGAGCCACCGACGGAGACTCACCAAAGGTGCGGTGCACATAGGTGGCCTTGAGGCCCATGAGGTCGGGCAGCTGGTCGATGATGACCTCGCGCTCCGCCGAGCGCTTATGCACGCGCTCAATGCTGCGCCGCTGCCAGTCGGTCCAGTAGATGAAGTCGCCCAGCAGCGTGAAGCCGAAGATGTGGGGCAGCTTGTCCTCCACCAGGATCCGGCGGGCCGTGCCGTCCATGTTCATCACCTGCCGGGGGGGGACAGAGATGGTGAAGCCCCTCGGGGAGCCAGCGCTCATCCAGCTGCCTGCTTTGAGCGCACTGCAGGACCGGTGCTGGGGCAGGCGCTGTGGCAGGTCAAACACAAGGCTCTGCAGGCAACCTATTCATCCCATCGTGGCAAGGATGACAGACGCTCTGGGGAGCTTCCACTCACATATTCCACAAGGATTACAGACATTAAGGAAGGGGCCTGCTTCATTTGGCAAACCACTAAGGCTATTAACTGCAAACATACGGGGTCTCAATATCGCATATCTGATAACATGAAGCACGCGCACGCACGCACATGTAGGGTAAACATATCCTTATGGGGACCGCTCATTCATTTCTATAGGGAAAATGCTAATGCTAA
>JAODUD010000062.1:27103250-27116985 GCA_026784285.1 Stomatorhinus walkeri
CCCTCACTGCTATGCAAAGGCTAAATACAACATCAAAACAAGACAATACAATTTCTATCAAAACTTTATTAAAATAAAATTTTAAAAAACATGGGGTATTTCCCCTCCCACCAGGGAGAAACGCAAATAAAAAAAGAGCACAAGGTATGAAATTCTGCAGCAGTCTTGGTGAGTGTCTAACAGCCCTGTGATTTTGGGACTCTTCCCCAGTACAGGGTCCTAAGGGTATTAGGTTCAGAACCATCGTTTTGGGGACAGAAGCAAAGGCCTCTTTTGGGGGGGTGGGCCTGTGTCAGCAGCGCCCGACTCCCCACCCTCCTTTGCAAAATCAGCACGCTCGGGTTACCCCCGGTAACCTAGCTACCACTCGCCCATAGGGCGGACGGGCGTAACACGAGACCAGGTGGTTCAGATTCACCGCCCGCCACGAGTCCCTGTGCTCTCCGCCAGATTAAACCTGACTTTCCAGGGCTACACACACTCCCCCAGCACGCAGAAGCACAGCCCAGTGGCCACAGAACACGTGTGCAGGTATGCGCTGTGGTTTCTGGTTCTCCTGAAGATGGCCTCCAGGAGAGTGTGATGCGTTGGGTGTTGGTACTCACCAAATGCCGAAAGGCATAAAGATTAACCAGCACCACATCAATCAGATGCTGCTAAACAAACTGTTGTTTACATAGTTCAAGCAGCAGTTGTCGAATGAAGAAAACCAAATTGTTATTGTGGGGGAGGGGCAGGTTTCCAGATGAGCCCATCATTCGACGTAGTGAGTATGACTGTGTGCTTACAGAGAACCACTTGTCCCCCTTCTGTGCCACCCATAGGAGGGAGGGATGACAGGCACTGCAGTTTTGTAAAGTAACTATAGGTGCATTTCACGTGTGCTTCCCAGGGAATGGACAGAAGCAGCCTTTGTTATTCTCAGGCAGCCAACCTCCCCTTACAGACATGCGCAAATTGCACGACTCCCAAACAGACTAGCAGACTGACCCTGCAGTGTCTCGAAAGAACACGATGAAGGTTGCACTACCGGTATCTGCAAGCCGATTCGATGCGTCAGCTCTTGCATACGACAGAGGGGGTTCTCCGTGCAAACACACAGATTTATAAACAACAGCGAGCCAGTGGAAGACAAACAGCCCTAACTTGGAGCCAGGTTCGGGCCATCTCTTATTTACATATACATTTAACAGAGGCTTTCGTCCAAAGAGACACATTAGTAAGGGAAATGGCACATTAGGTTTCCATAGCGATCGATCGCCAGCCTCGCACCCAAAGACTGGTCTGGAGTGACCTAATTGACTTGCCAACTTTAAATAGAGTCAGCTGGGTAGCTGAAGGGGAAGAGTGATGGAAGAAACACAGAGGAAGGCTGCTGTAGCTGGACAAAACTGTGGGTTTCAGGCAAGCTAAGCCTGATCTACAACAAATTACTGTTTCCATCATTGTTTTGCTTGTCTATAGATCATTGATTATTCCTGGTTTAGCGTGGTTTCATGTGTCCTCCACCCACTCTAATAACGCCGAAAGCCAAGGAGTGTACAAATATTTTTATTAACAGCGTCATGCCCAGTAATCCGAGATGGGGCTCACCCATGGCTCCGTGGACACATCACACCACCGTGTGACCCACCAAAACCCACCAAAACACCGCAGACCGCTGCACGTGTCAGTCTCCGGCACGCGCACGTCAGGGATAGCTGCAGAGGCACGGAGGGGCCCCATTCGCTCAATGCTTCGCTACCGTTCGCATCTACGAACGAGACCTGTTAATACTGCAGCCCAGATCCCATGGTGAAGAAGTGAATATGTGGCCAGCAAGGTGGCATGAGCCAATAAACATGACACTGGCATTACATCAAACCTCTGCAGAATTAGGTAAAATATCATGATTTAACTACAACAGGGCCAGAACACCGGAACCCAAAGGATGGTCCAGCTCTGAAACAACTGTACCTGAATGGTACAAGCCTGCATGTCCCATTTCCCTATAAATATGGACATCTTCCTGGGGACCGCGGTCAAATCAAAGTCCCCAGGCGTGACTACAATAGAAGCCTGTACAACAAGTTTCGTAAAACTATCCTGAAACATTGTTCCCAAGCATATTTCCTCCCTGAATAAAGCCTGAAACGGACTTCTGAAAGGACAAACCAGGTTCCTGCGCACTTCCTCCAGTTTCCCGCGGACTGGTGGAAAGCACTGGGAAACAACTAAAAGGAACATTGGCAATTGAGGCTATGGGCTCTTTATATCCCTGCTTTGCCTTTTCTTCTGTCATTCCATTCCCTGCGGGCTACCCCTCCCCCAATTAAAAACTACTCAGATCTTCCCAGCAGCTTTTCAGATGTCATTTGGCCAGGAGGCCACTTTTATTTAATGCAACACCGAGCAAAGAAAGAGGGGGGGGGGCATAATTTTCATGTGACCACCATTTTCAAGTTAATGGCAAAGTATGATTGCACACTGACATCCAAAACATCAGACAGGTGCACTACGCTGCACTGCGGGAAAACCACTAAGATTCGATCACTGTAAAACCCCGAGAGTTTTATGAAGTTCTGTGCAGACAAAATGCTACCAGGGGACATCAACTGAACTTTAGAAACAGAGAAACTAGAGGGAAAACTACCCTCACTTTTGGCTCTGAACAAAAGGCACCAAAACACAACCTACACTTGTTAAGTCAGAGCTGAGCATAAATCGACGAGACCCACTTGCAAACAAATCACCACCCTGTGTGAATAACAACCCCCCTTCCCCAAGCAGATATACAGATTTCATCACAGCTGCCAGAATTAAAAGAACGCCAAGGCTCAACTTGCACTCAACTCGAAGGCACCCAGCTTAAGGCTGTAGACTGAGAACTCTCGACCTTCGACAAACCAGACAGGCGGAGTCGCAATGGGCGTCTGACTGAGACACGAGACTCTGACCTTGGCTTGTTTTATCTCCTGGGGTGCAGCAGGGGCCATAATAACAACGCACCAATATAAAACATTCCCTAGCTACCGGAGCATCGATGCAGTGCTCTGGTTTCTCCTTGCTTGGAAACCAATACAGCAATGTGCACGGCGGTCCTGTCTCAGAAAATGTTTGTTCTTGACTTAGATTGGGACACTTCCCACAATTCAATCCACCCTTTGCTGACAAATGACCAATTTTCACGTGCACCCATTCCCCCCGCACTACTGACCAACTTGTCCCCTTTAGATAGGAATGGTACTCACCCCCGAGCTGGGTCCAGGGCAATGGCCCTCGGCTGATCTAAGTCCTGCCAGAACAGCACTTTCCGTAAAGATCCATCGAGATCAGCCACCTCGACGCGGTTCGTCTCCGAGTCAGTCCAGTAGAGCTTGTTACCCACCCAGTCGCAGGCCAGGCCATCGGGGGACTGGAGGCCCGACAGCACCACAGTCTGGTGGGAGGAGCCTGACCGGTTGAAAGTCGTTCGCTTGATGGCCTCTTCACTCACGTCACTCCAGTAGATGAGGCCCCCGGCAAAGATGAAGTCCACGGCTGCCGCGTCCTCCAGCCCATTCACTACCACTGTGGCATTGGCTCGTCCCTGGGCTGCATCAACCAGCCGCAGGTCCCGCCGATTTGCATACAGCAGGAGGGGGTCGCCTGTGGACAAATGAACCAGGACCATTAGTTAAGGGAATTTGATTCTTACCAGATGAGCAATCTAGTGGATCAAGTGGTATTCCATGCTGCTGCTAGACACCAGGCAAGGAATACCCGATTTAACTAAAACCATCCATTAACCGAGTGAGAAAACCCACCACGGCATTCGCTACCAGCCAGGCGCATCAAGAATTCTCTGCTTGTAAACTAAGATTAAAAAACAATCATTACAAACCAACAGGTACTGAAGTCGCTTGAAGTCTTGCTGAACAATGATTTCAATTAGTAGAACCCGTTCATACTAGCTTGAATGATACAGAACTTAATGAATGAGCACATGCAACAGAAACCAAGGAAGGAAGCCACCCCTGTAGCATTAGCTACATAATCCAGTTAGCTGTTCCCTCAACCTCAAAAGCCTCGTGCCTAAAGAGCCCTGCTGTTTAGACAAAAGACCAGATACTGTTTATGATGGGCTTGGACATTCAGTCATATTTTGCCTACACTGCCCCCTGTAACACCTCAGACCATGAAGAGAAACATTAAGCTCTGGTCAGCAAGTCGGTACCTCTTAGGGATCTCTCCACCATGCAAGAAATCTCATGTGTGGTTCCCCGGTAATAAAGTAAGCCTTTGACCCACATCCAGTCATCAGACTCCCTCCCCACCTTCAAGAAATACCTCAAGACCCACCTGCTCCAGGGATACCTCCACCAGCCTGATTCTACTCAGCGTTCCCTGAATGTCCTTCATGTTGCCTTGTCAGGTTCTTGCTTTGTCAGATGTCGTGTGACTCTTGCTACAATGTTCCTTATATTTCTACCTCGACATTCACTGTAAGCTCAGTCTACCTGCATGTGTCCAGTCGATTCCTTGACAGCATGCATGTCTGCAATGTGCTATTTGCCTCTTTTTGTTGCTTTGAACAAAAGTGTCGGCTAAATATAAATAAAATACATTTCATGGCCAGTATCTGATGATACCCAAATGTCACCCAGACTTATGGTTTAAACCATCCCTTAAGCCACCACAATTGCTACATTTATAGCCAACTGGTTTTCAAATGGAGAATGGATTATTCAGTGAACAACAGGTAACCCAAAACCACTTAAAAGGGGGAGGGTCACACTGAACCAGTTCTCACTCTCCTGAGAGAAGGAAAGCAGTCGGTGCTAAAACCAGAGGGGCTCACAGGTCATCCATTCAACATTGTTTTGTTTTGCCGACAACTCCTACGTGTTCAGCGGGAGAACGCACGGGTCCAAACTTTCCAACACGTGCTTCAAAGTAAATAAAAACAACCTCACTGCCTTATGGGATGGCTAGAGTGATCTTAAGTTCTACTGGATACTAACACAAAGCACTAACAAACATGTCTGATAGAATATTCAATTATTTTTAAAAATGTAACCGTTCACAGTAATTCAATTCTGTGGACCACGGCAAATGCATGCGATGCCAGGCTTCATACCCCAGTAAGAGGGTAATGGAGAAATGCTACGGGCCCCCAGCTCCACCACTGCAGAGCCACAGCCTGGATGCGCCAATTATTTTATTAACCCTCCCCCCACTGCCACGGTATAAAGATCTTGCTTATTTTGCTGGGCAGCACGTTTTCCCTGCTCTGTCCGGCGCGAGTCAAGCAAGAACAGATACGACGGCAGGTGTCATTAGCATAGCGACGTCTGGCTGCAGAGTCAGGCTCCGGAGGACTTCGACTCGCTGTCCGATTTTGGGTAGCGTGGACCTTGCCCAGACCGCCTGGACCTGCATCGGCTCGCTTCCGCAGGTGCCACTTCCTGTCGAGCGTTGGCCACTTTGCGGCTACAACCTCAGTGAAATCCGCTATGATGCAAATCAAGACGCTGAAGATTCATCCATCCAATCCTTCCTTATAAAGCTAAGTTAGAGGCTTACCGCGGCTCCACAAGAACACAAAAACGGCACCGGTGATCTACCCAAAGCGGAAATCTGAGCATCTCGCACTGCAACTTCACAGCACTCCAGGTTATGTGGCAAAGACTCCTTTCATTCATGTCATCTTAGATTAGCTATCTCCATGCCGATCTAAGGCATCTACAAAGGCAGCACAATAATTTTCTGAAAATCTGTGTAAACGGTACAACAGAACACAGCGTTTTAGGCACATTTGACTACAAGTTATATAAATTCACAGAAACGATATGCAAGAGGATGGTAAATGGCACTTTTTTTCCCATACAAACTGGCTGAGGTCCAAACCTCAGTTTGACACATCTACTACCACTGCCAATGTATCACTATCACGGTCAACCTCAAGTTTCCGTGCCTCCGACCGACATGCTGTTTTTCAACATGGGGAATTTCCTTCTCTAAATATTTATGAACTCAAGCAACATGGGGAAAGTTCACTGATGTCAGTCCAACAGTACTACTTCTGTCTGCCAAATGTAAACAGAAGAAAAATTACACTTTAGGACACTTAATATCTGGCCTCAAACATATTCCCATTTCCTTTCTATCACCAGTAACACTCCCCCCCCCCCCCAGGCAAAAGCAGCTACTTTGGTAAATCCCCCCTCCAAAAAAAAAAAACAAGTCTACCACAGTGTTCTTACCAGCCAGTCATAATTAAAAACTCAAAGCAGTCATTTCCCGTACCAGCCAATGACGCCCATAATAGCCTTTACCAATCACAGCTAATTCTTAAACCTATGCACTTTCATTGGATAATGTTGTGAAAAGAACTACCCATTGTCATAATCAGTCACTGCGACAGGCGATGTAAAAAAGCAACGGCATTATTAAGGCCCCAGAAGAAGCCGAGACACAGATCAACGAGGCACCCGTCAACATCAACCTGTCATGTCGATTGGTAGACGGGGCGTCACAGGGCTCTCCATCGCATTCTTCCACTTGATGGAGACAGATAACGTGGGCTAAGGTGACAAAACAGGTTCTTTAAAGCGAGGTTCAAATAGAAAGTGCATTGTGAAATCCAAAGCATAACATGGATGCTAAAGTTACAGATTCAAAGCCCACTGCACACTAATCAATCAACAGTACTAGAACTTCACCACACACAAAAAAACAACTAAAATGCTACATTATAATTCTAAAAATCTGGAAAATGCCATTAGGATCTATCATCACTATGACCTGCTAGAACATTTAACCTTAATAAGGACACCAGTAAATAACAGGAAAGGGGTTCTGTATTATTACATGCTCTAATAATTCACAGACCAGCTGTTTACAAATTATTCAGAGGCTAGCGTGTAGCTGTTAGGTTTAACAGTAATGATAGCTTGTCATAAGGGTGGTGGACATGAGGGTAACAATATCCATGTAGTAACTCCATTGACGCCTCAAAATCCAAACGGCCAAAGTAGCTGTCGACTTACAGACCAGTCATCCGGTATGCATGCAGTAACAGATCAGAAAATCCCTTTCATTAACTTACTCAAAATGACAATTCACCTCTAAACATGACACTGAGCGTCAGCACAGAAATCTCATCTCTGATCGTTCACCATATCCTCACCTAATCCAGAGCTTGGCTTTGCTGTGGTTAAGATCCAGCTGCACCAAGCTGACCCGTGACACTGGGTTTGGTTGATTCGGGATTCGAAATAATGCACAGACTAGACTGTTTCACTGGCAATGCAACACGAAGAAAGGTACTGAAAATAAAAAGATACCTTATGACCCTTTGGAGGAAAGAAAACAGACAATGCATCTCGCCAAGCCCATTTTCATGAATACATCGCTTTTATACTCAAATTACTCACAGAGCAAAGACCCGGCACTTTATAGCGGAGATTACGCGATTGGCGAAATTTGGAGAAAACATACAGACTCATACTGTTATGCTGATACGTGGTTTTACAGGCGATGGAGATTTAAACTTGTTTTCATATTTCGGAGGGGGTGGGGGCTACTACGTCTAAAAGTTTAAAATAGAACAATGAAAACTAATCGAGGGCTAATACAAGTGGTAGTGAACATAACTAGTTCGACTAAAAACGGGCTATCCGACTGCGATAATGACGATAAACAGCCTAATGAAAGACAAGGCTTTGACAAAAAAAAAAGTTGTAACAAAGCGCACGCCACGGTTCGTCTCGGAAACAAAATATCCAGAGTCGATGTCGCTCTACCTCTACAACGTGTATCAGTATCAGCCCCTTTATAATCAATACGATCGAAAAGTAGCAGTTTTAAAACCAGAGGTGGCAGACGATTAACAATAAATACACATTCAGCGAGGGAAACAGGGAAGTGTCGGACGGGAGACAGACGGGACCAAAACCATGCCTGCTATTAATGCATATGGAAGACGGGAAGCTTGGCTGTACTATGAAAATAGTATATATGCATTTATATAAAGGCGCACGGATGCACTTCGATGGGGGTAAACAGGCTAAAGCCACAAGCGGGAGTCCGAATGGAAGCACGGCCGGGGGGGCAGCGAACGGCACGCGCAGGCGGCGCGGGTCCATATGGGATCCTACGTGCAATCAAGGTAGCGAGCTCCCCTCCACGTAGGGCCCCACGCACTTGCACGCAAGGCCTATGGCGAGGGGGGGGGGCGGCTACTTCTCCCAAATGTTTTGCCAACTTTCCGGAAAAGAAGCGGAGGAGAAAAAAACATCCCATCTAAAACTCACCTCGTATAAGCGAACAGAAACTACAGAAGATTAGACTCCGCAGAACGGCGCCCATCTTTCTCTCCCTTTTTCCTCGCAAGCCGCCGCCGCCGCTTGTCTTTCAGCGCGGCGATATCATATCGCTCCCTGGTCTTGCGCCCTCTTCCTCCTCTGTTTCGGTATCTTCGGACCTTCGCGTCGTGTGATTCGGGCCGGTTCCGGTGCGGCTCAGGCCGTGCTCGGCTCCATTCTATAACGCACTCACGCTCGGTGGCGCCGCGATTCCGAGTCGCTCATTCTGCTGCCTGAGCGCAACGACACGCCGCCTCTGGATCCGTGTCCTTCCGCCGGGCGGAAAAATGCCAACCCCCCCACTCCTCCTCTCCGCCTTCTCCCCCTAACCCTCCCCCCTGTGCTCGGCAGTATTCGCTCTCGAAACCCGACCCGCATCAGCTATTGTTGTGGCTCGACCACATGCGCTCGTCTCCAACCACCCCCCCAAGCCGCAATTTCGTCGCGGCGGGATCGGTGAAAATGTGACGCGGGCAGCGGGTGTTTGCGGGGAAAAGAGGGGGGGTCAGTAATTGTTTTGGGAGGAAAGAAAGCAAAATCCGGAGGGACTAGTTTCTCACGGCGAGATGGTGCTTCGGTCCTTATCCGGATACCTCTGTGACCCCACTTGTGAGGGTCGCCCCTGTCGGGAGCGCCGAGCTACGAAGTCTTAGCGAATGCTTCAAATTACACAGGCTTTCTGTTTATCACGCGTGTTTTTGAATAATTTCTGTAACAGATAATATTAGTGCCAATAATGGATTACGGAGCAAAACAACATGTTTTCAGCCTTTGTTTATGTTTTATGTCATACTGAGAAATCTATTACAGACTCCTATTGTGATCTGTGAATGTATAATCTTTATTCTCATAATATTTCAATGTGCAGTATGGGTTATTATACATAACAATGCACTATAATACTCATAGATTGTATCTTTCTTATCTCGAGTGGACAATGGCTTCTTATTGGAAGCTAGCCCCGAGCACAGAAATGTTTTCTCAGGAAACTATTGATGCCGGTTCAGAAAAGGCCAGCTAAATGGCCAGGTACCATGCAGTATGCTTGGAGGCTCAGGTTACGACAACAGCCCTCCAGATTTTCTACAGCGTCCATGATAGCACACCTTCACTTGAGGTAACGGATTCTTGAGTCTGATGAAATCAGGCTCAGAGAAAAGACACGTTTTAATGGCAAGGGGCTCTTTTGCTTCAGACTCCCAGTACTACACCAACGCATGTGAAACGGGGCAACTCTAATATCCGAGAAATGGGAGATGTCCCCTGATGCTCCCAGAGGAGGCTAATTCCTTTTCTGATAGTGACACTGTAAATATGTCACACAAAACATTTTGTGAGATCATTGCCTTGTCTATATTATCAAAGATTCTCCTGATTTGGTCAGAACCCTTGTTTCATAAAGAATCTACATTTTTCATGCTTATTCGTCAGAAAACTTATTTCAAGTTCTGTCTCTTCAACAATTGTGCTTAAACATGTAACATAAACAGCATAAACACCAAGGGACCTTTCATTTAACTTGAAAGATACAGATTCTGCTTGTTAATAGTCTCTGGATAATCAGGGATGTAGTCTTTGTTCCTTTTTCAGTTGCCAGTAAATGTAGTATTTGAGTGGTTTTGGAACATCAAATAGTTCCTTCACATTTTCAGATCTGGAGCACCCGCAGGTCATCATTTAAATACAGGTAAATGTGCTGTTGTTCCAGTGTACTGATGTGTACGCGTTGTTTTTGGTTTTAGCAAATTAAGATGTTCTTGTCCAGTGCTAGTTACACCTCCAGTCATATGTCACATGTACACACTTTGTTAATCACTTGGACCATCCATAGTAAGAGGCACAGTGACTATTTCACTAAAGAAATTCCTCCTTGTGGGTTTTCTTAACATCATGGCCCTAAACAGGCATCTGCTGTCACCATCTGGTCAGTAGGGACAAGCACTATGGTTACTTCTGTTTCCCCATAACTTTTTCTGTTTGAATCATGCCTGAAAACATTCTCACAAAATATGCTTACAAAAGCTTTATTGCAAAATCACATTTTGTACAATTACCACTTACTTAAATCTAATTTATAAGTAACAAAGTACACCAAACCCATGAATTTTCACACAACCTTCAAAATTATACATGCGGTAAATATTCGAGTGAAGTCCATCGAAACATCCTACTTAATAAGTATGCAATTCATTGAATTTCCAGAATTTGCAGTGTACTTTATTTCTTCTAGTGGAATCTTAGCGATGGTGCACGGCTCACGGTGGTTCACTTTGTGTTTGCTGCCATCTTGTGGTTACATTATGACACCTATATTGTGCAGGATATCGGGTAATTCAGCACTCTACAAAAACAATCGTTTTTACATCGTTCTCTTTCTACACATACCCACGAACACAGGCATACGTGTGTACATACATAAAATTCGTGGACAAAACTATGCAATCAATGAACTCTACATAAAAGAACAATATATGAATTTAAGATACAATGTACTGGAACTGATTGTTGAATTCTTCGATGCATTGCGTCTCCCTGTTCCCTGCATTCTTTAAGTTCTCTAAGTAATTCTGGAAAAAAAACTACACCGGTATGAGCTGTGAGGAGACCACACTGCCAAAGGACAATAAAATTATCACCAAACAGTGCAAATGAATTTAAAAATTACAGACGACAGAATGACAAGCGGCGTTTGTTCACATCACTTAATGCTTACCTCTAACAACTGGTGATTTGTTTCAATACATTTTATGCAGCTGCATTTCACAATGGCATTTTCGCTGAAGTAACACCGGTTTCCCAATTGCTGACCAGATTTTTTTATGACTACCTGAGTATAAGCAAAAGAGGTATTGCTGCGTTTTTAATTCACTATTCTTTGGCCCTAGCACACCACCTCAAACCACCCCATGACCCATTTTATTTTATCAACTGGTCTCATGAAATTAAATGCACCCATTTTTTTTATATATTAGTTGAAAAACAGAGCACATAGTTTCTGGTTCAAAAAACAAAACAGATTTTTGCATTTGAAACTTGTGCGGGATGCTGTCACACATCGTAGTATAAGTCATTTAGCTCCAATCTTGTGTACTGTCTTCGGTTAAAAGATTCCATAGCTTTCCTTCCTACCACTGCTATAACAAGAGCCAGGAACACAAGTCCAACCACCACAGCTACTTCAAGAGTGCTCTTCAGTGTCCGCTGGTGGACAGTGTTCCTTTTGGGGGGGTTTGTGTGGCCGGGCTTAGTGGTGGGTGGAGCTGGGGCGAGAGGAGCCACCAGCATGGACTTGGCTTCCTTGGCTGTGACTTGCAGTGGAGTCATGCTGGCCGCAGAGCGTTGGGTCATCAACAACGTGGGAGTCGCTGTCGTCCATGTCGTCATTTGCGCAGTGGAGACTTTTGCTTTAATCGCGGTGGCCGAAGTCCTCAGGTTTGTCTTAGGCTTTCTGGATGCTGCTTTGTGAGGGACACCTGGCGGTCTCGTTATAAAGCTCTGTTTTGCATTTGCTGTAGTCAATTTTAAGTGATGTTTGGAAGGGAATATAGTGGTTGTAGTGGTGGTACCTAGTCTTGTATTATAAGGGGATGGTTTTACTGCTTGTTTCTTTGTTGGTTTGTTGTGGTTTTTGATATTTCTATTTGGTTTTGTGGTACTTGTGGATAAAGATGTTTGTGTTTCAGTTTTTGTTGTAGCTGTAGTTGTAACTGTTGTAGCAAGCATAGCTTGCCATGTAGCACAAGTTGTTTCAGCAGTTGTGGTTTCTGTTGGGTCGGGGCCAATTTTTATTTCAGCAGTCAGGGGTGATCGCACAGTAGTTGTTAATGCTGATGCTGTAATAGTTTTTTGCATAGAAGCACTGATTGGTCGGTTGGGCCTTGCTACCAGTGAGCTCGTAGTAGTAGTTTTCATGGTAGTAGGATCAGTATGTAAAATGGTGGTTGGTGGTGTTATAATCAAAGCTGTTGTAGCTGATTCTGTAGTGGTGGTGGTTGGTTGACTGCTAGTAAGAGTAATGGTTGGCTGAGTATGTGTAGTAGTACTGCTTGGTTGTGGTGTCCTAGTTGTAGCTGGAAGTTGTTGTGTATTACTAGCTGGTTGTATAGTAGTAGTCGTTTGTCTAGAACTAGCTGGTTGTGTAGTAGTCGTAACAGTAGTAGTAGTAGTAGTAGTAATACTTGCCACTGTGCTAGTAATACTTGGTAGAGTAGTACTAATACTTGGCTGTGTAATAGTAGATGGTAGTGTAGTAATAGTAGTAGTAGTTGGTTGAGTAGTAATCACTGGTTGTGTAGGAATATTGACAGCAGTTGAAGTATGTGTGGTGGAAGTTGGTGTTGATGGAGTGGTAACATAGTAGGTTGGCTTAGCAGTTACTCTGATTGTTACTCTGGGGGTAGTACTTGGCTGTGTGGTGGCTTTTGTAGTAGTTAAATGGTTCATGGATGGATAATCCACACCTAAGGAATAGAAAATGACACACTTTATAAATAAAATAATGCAGGTCTAAGAAACCTTCCTTCTCAACAGAAAATTATACAGTCAATCAGATAATTACAATGAGGACGAATGGGCCGTGTGGTTGTTTATTTGGAGATTACCTGTGAAAATGTTATAGCTGTTCACTCCATTCATGGGGATCAGAGGACAATCCTCTTCTCTTTCACAGTAAAACAAGTAGCAATTTTCACTTCCGCTTGGCTTATCGGGTCTGTATATGGCCCAGTTGCATTTAAAAACTGCAAGAAAATAAAAAGCACAGATGATTAATGTATTTGGCAATACATTTATCAACTTTGGCCTAGTGATGTCCTTCACAGTGCCATAGCATGAATAATTAATCACAATAGGTCAATCTGTATGACAATCTTTACAACTGACTGCTTTTCGGCAAATCATATTGGTGACGGTATTATGACTTTTGCAGGACCTTCTTGGGAGCAGCAGTCAAGCAGACAAGCCTGCTGGGAAAGGCTGGTGCGGGCATCCAGAACTGTAGTCCTGGCCAGGAAGGCGGCGCTGGCGTTGACGATCAGATTGGTGTGCTCCTTGGAGAAGCACTGCTTTGTGGTGGCTGAACTGGAGCACCACAGGAGAGCCAAGCTAAACACCAGACCCAGTCCCATCTTCACGGACCAGGAGGGGGTCGCTGCACGCGTGCCAGCGACAGCCCACATCGGAAGAATCGACGAGTGGGTTGATTCAGAATGTCCTAAGGAAGAGAGTGTACAGATAGGACAGAGCATGAGGGCACCCTGGAAGAGGAACCGGTTCAACACGAGTCATATGCTAACTGTAATTCAGAGATGACAGGTAGCATAACAGTCTGTCTTGCAGGATGAAAGCAGAGACGCCAGAGGAAACCCACTGGACAGAGGGAGAATCAACGAGCGCCACACACCTGAGTA
>JAODUD010000062.1:27145193-27157599 GCA_026784285.1 Stomatorhinus walkeri
GTAGATAAGGACAGAGGGTATGTAATATGGTGGGAGAAGGCTGGCATGATGAGACGGGAGCAGAATCACACATGCTCAGGACTCAGTGGAGGCCTGTAATAAATTAACCCAGGACACAAACCAAGAAACAGCCTGTCCTCAGCCACAGGTAGTGTACACAGTCTACAGCAGGCGACCTGTGGCTGATCCCGAATCAGAAAGCCAGAGTGCGATCGGCGCAGGGGAGAGCCGGCTGCACATCTGTCCCCCCTCCACTTCTCCGCATGACCGTCAGAGTGAGGGGCTGCTGGCGGAGGTGTCCGGGCTGCTGGCGGAGGTGTCCGGGCTGCCCTCGCCCTCGACGGTGCCGTCCAGCATCAGGCTTGAAAGCTGCTTCTGAGCGCAGGACAGGAAGAGCTCCAGGCTGGCCAGGTTCCTGTGGCGCGTCGCGCGCTCCAGCTGGAGGGAAAGAGGAGAGCATGTGACACGGACGTCACACATGTGGGTGGTCAAAGCATGGTGACAACTCCATCAAATCGCAGACCGACAAAGGAGCAAAGCTCATAAAAGCAACTGTCAATTATTGGCTTAAATGCATAGGTTATGCAAATGAAATACATTCACAGAGTAAGATGACAAGTTCACTTCACATTCAATGGGGCATCCAGCCCCCCGTACTTTCAGGCTACTGTAATCCGCTTAATCGCAGCCCCTTATCAATCTAAATCATTGTCAGAATGGGTCCAATGCAATCGCTAGACTTCCCTACAGGAGTTCATTTCTCAAATGCTCTTATTAGCAATTTACCTAATTGGACCCATTTAGTTGCATTGTTCCAACTTTGCAAGTTGCTATGGTAGTTAGTGACTATGCTTTTGGGAAACGTAGCCCAGAGTAAGAGTCACCTAGCGAACAGTCATACAGAAAAAAAATGCAGGGGCCACACAGTGATTCCCATGTGACCAGCACTATGTTCTAGGTGAGTAGTGCATCTGGAAGCTCTAAGCCTGCTCCTTCCAGTCACTTTCAGCGCACAACCTCTCCCGCCCAAACCGCTGGGAAAAGCTGAAATGTAACCTGACATGTGACATTCAACAAGATGTCGGTCGGAGAGGAAGGCAGACCACGTGGAGCTCGGCACCAGGCCCGGCTCCGGCCCGTTCGCCGGGGTGGGGGGGGCCTCGCTGTGGTCTGCGTCAGGCGGGCGCTGATGATATTTCCAAAGAAAAGGTACACAGAATATCTTCCTGGCCGCAGCCAAACCAAAGTTCGACGTGAAGAACATGTGCCCCCCCACCTTTCTTTTTCTATTTTTACCAAGTATTCCCAAAAGAACGATGATCTCATTTTCTAAATAAACGCCGAGGCTGTTTTTTGGCCACCGGGTGGCGACCACTCCCCAGGCCTCTAGAGCGCCACCCAGCCAGGTTTGATCACTTTCACAGGCAAAAAAGCACCTTTTTTATTAATGAAGTGCTCTGACCAGGACCCCGCCGCTACTCCATGTCCTTTCAGCTCTCGCCTCATTTCATCCTGACCTCTGACCTTCAGCTCCTGAGGTCAGGACAAAAATAGCTTAAAAACCTGAAGCTCAACAAACAAACCTGACATGGGTTAGAACTGTTGAGAGTGGAAAAACCTTCGTCAGACCCAAAGTGCCTGGAACACAGGGATGTACTACACGTGACAGGATAACGGGCTGAATGCAGGTGTCAGATGCTGGAGGCTGAGCAACCGCAAATGAGACAAGGCAACACTAATCAGACACGCCAACAACAGGCCTTCGCGTCTACAGTGTCAATCATATGAATCAATAATTCAAATATATATTTTTGCAAAAATGAGCAAATAAAGAAATCTATTGCAACAACTGTGAAAAATAAAACTTTAAATATTCCACTTTCCATCCATTTTCCAAATGATTATCTTAGCCAGAATTGTGGGGAATTTTCAAATAAAACTGTACTGAGAATCCATCAAAGGATCATACTGTAACCATGACGATGCCGGATTGTCTGGTCAGGCTGCCGTCCATTTATCGACATGATCATGAAAAGGAAAACTAAATGTTCATACTCTCTGCACCTTCGATCGGGTCTGGTGACACGTGAAGCTAACAGAGGTTCCCATATGCAAGTCCATCCATTAAGATAAAGGTCTTTTTCCAAACCACCATTTTCACTCCATACCTGACATGCTGGCTGTGTTTAAACGCGTCACTGTGACACATTCAGTCTCAGAAAGCAGCCTTAGAAGGATGCAGCCTTAGAAGGATGCAGCCTCTGAATTCGGACAAAGCCACTTTAAATCTAGTGAATGGTCTTTGAATTGGATCACAAACACGGTCAAGCAGCCTATCAGATTGGCCCCGAAACGGCTCAATTCCGTTTCCCCTCCACACAGATTTCAACACCAATACCAGGATGCCGAACACAAACCAGGTGTCAGGGAGAACATCAGAGCAGGCAGGAGATAAACGAGAAGGTCCTGCATCTTCAGGGACAGACCCACATGAGCAGAAGGTCACGCTCCTGAGGAAAAAGGCCGATGTGTCAAAGAAAATTAAAGCAAAGCGGATTCAGTGCACGAGTCAAACTGATGGATGGCGATGCAAAAGGGGAACTGAGAAACACTACAGACAGGCGTGCTGGACATCCAAAAAAAACAGTCCGCTTCAGGACCAAACCAGAACCACATGGACGACGGGGGAAACCACGGTAACAGAGAGGGCTGCCTTTCCATCTGCTGATTGAGGACGGCACCTGGGAACAGGGGGGCAGAGGCTGCCAAAAGGGGCAGTGCTGGGAAGGTACACAGGAGATCAGCCACAGGGTGGTTTGGGAACACTGTACACAGGCTGTCATTAATGAGAAACAAACAGCCGATCACATTTACAAGTACAGCGTGAGAGCTCAGGTTTAAAATCCGGCCTTGTTCACAAGGTTGTCACATAGTAAATCTTAGTAGACGATCCATGTTTTTGCTCCCTAGGGAACTGGGAGGGAGCAAAAATGTGGACCGGCTGTAGGTCCCCAAGGACTGGATTGGGAATCACTGCATTAGAGGCTCTGGGGGCAATCAGGAAAAAGCATAAAAACACTTCATAAAAACAATTCCTCATAATGTTAAGAATTTGAGCCACAGTTTCAATAATTAATGTCACGATAAGAATGTTTATTCTTATACTACTAAATCTAGGTGGAAAAAACGAACAGCTGAGTACTCACACCTGTTAAAAGCAAAGCCAAGCTCTAATGTGAGGTCAGTAGGGTCCATCAAAAAAAAAAAACACGTTTTTAGCCAAAAAAGCATGCAAATACCATTTAATAAATAGTAATAACAAAAGTTAGAAAGTTGACCCACTTCGACAGTCACACCACATGACAAATAGAAGCCTGCACCTGAATTTTAGTATAACATTTTTATATAAAGCTGGTGTGGATCAGCCAGTATGAATAACTGGCATTCAGTGCAGCCTCAGGACGTCCACAAAGCCCACGATCACTGCCCTGCTGGCTGAGTGTAACTGCCGCCTGATTAATGAGGTTTCAGTGGGTGGCTGACTGATGAGGTATTACACGCGAGGGGGCTGCCCGAGCCGCTCAGCAGGGGTCACTCGCTGGCCGTTGGGGGCCCACCACCCATCTGCGAGCCTTTTGCTCATTCTGGGGGCTAACCCCGTGAGCCCGGGGAACACGTGGCAGCAAAAAGAGCAGAGAAGAAAACAGGAAAACACGCGGGCCCATCTGCCCGGCACCCATCCCTCTGCCAGGGGGTGTCGAGGGGGGAAAACACCTCCTGCTCAGCAGCTGTCCTCAGGAATGTGGGTGGAAAAACCTAACCTTGCTCCATCGCTTGGTGTAAACACACACACGCTCCTCTTGCCTCCCCCACATTTAAATTTAGACCACAGGTGCTCCGGGGGCTGCTGACCCGGTGGTCAGAAATAGCTGCTTTTTCCCAGGGGCAACGAGAAGGCACCCGGGTACGCATCAAGCTCCGCTACGGGCTTCCTCAGAAGAAGAGAAATAAAGGCGGCTCAATAAACGCGTCGCCCTCCAACAGGCCTTTTATTGTCCATGGCTGATGCTTTAGCAGACCAAACTGAGGGGAAGGAATGCTCTGCAGATGGCCCACCTCGTAAAAGACGGGCACACAAAGGACGAGGAGGGTGGGGCCGCTTGGGGGCACCGTGCCTTTTATTAACTTAAAAACCTTCCATTCTTCCCATTACCTGCTGCTCAAGCCATCCATGGGAAATTTATTCATCTCGGTTTCAGGCCGCTTCATGTTTAAGTCAACAAAAAGACACCTAAATTTAGCTGAAGAAGTTAGGAACAGGAAGTCCAGCAATCAGCATTCAGTCCAGACTTGGTTATACAGTATGGATGGTGGGACAGGTAAACAATAGCTGGGGAAAGGCTAAAAGTGGCTGCTCTTTCTGGGAATGGATGGAAGCGACAGCTCCTTCAGACCTGCGACGTGTCACCAAACACTTGCCACAGATGAAGTGGAGGAGACACACTCCTACAACAAGCTTTGTTATCTGTGACCATGTCCGAGGCCCCACCGCCGTCAAATGACCCTCGGCGGCGTCTGGCATCCTGCTGGAACGGGACCAGCTGCTAGGACATCTGGAATGTGGATTGTGAACCGTGGGTGGGTACACAGAAGACCATGTGTTCCTTTCTGTGCACATACCGCCTCGCTGAACCCAGAGCTGCCCTCAAAACGTTCTCTAGGTGTGTTGTAGGCCAGAAAAAAGGAAGACATCTTGGCCATTTTTACAGGCAGTCGGCAGAGACAGCAACGCAGCAATGGGAACTGCCTTGAATTTCGTGAATGTAAAGTATCCACACTGTCAGCTGATGATCAAATCACCATTTCAGATTTATATTCTTCAAAGCTCATGCCAGAAAATCCAAAAATAGGTAACCTACTTATATAGTTGCCTGAGAGAAATCCAGACAGTGTATCCTTTTATTGGTCCAATAATTTTTCCAATAATCTGCAGCTTCCCTTCTCCTCATATGCAGTTCACTGCTCCCCCACAGCAGTACTGAACAAGATAGATTCAAATATTTGCGTGATAACAAGCCTCCTCAGTCCCATAATGCAATGGGAGGTATGTTCTGGCTATATGTGACCCAAGTCTTTCTGGCATTCAACAGCCCAAGTTTCTGTACATCCCACTGCGGTGTGGCGGGTTAACTTCCTGGTTTCCTGCAGCCTGTCTGGCTTTCGTTAAAGGCCGGTGTTGCCCCCATAGGACACAGCTGCGGCTCTCTTCAGGGACTGCTGGAAAAGCACCTTAATGTGTATTTAAAACACGTTAGAACCATGGCAACGAAACTACTTCTGCAAATAGGTAGTCAAGTAGCACAATGAGGCAGCTGGGACTCCGCGGTCCTGATTAAGCTATAACCGCTGAGGGCTTTCGGGATAAACGTCACTTGGATTTAAATTCTACTTCAAGTTACCACTAAAAGATTTACTTTGTTGGTACTGCTGAGTTGATGGGGACAATATCACATCTGAGTAATCTGACGAATGGCCCAGAAAAGTGGCATTGAAGAATATCTGGTAGTAAGTCAAAGATGGTATCATAAGTTTCACACTTATTCACACCACCAGACTCCAACGACCCTCACATGATCTTAGTGACATCACTAAGTGTTGGATCACCGAAGGAGATTGAAATTCCAAGGAATTTCCCACATTCAGATGAGACGATGAAGGCTCTTGGATGAGTGGTGAAACGTATTCAAGATCCAACAGCGAGTCCAGCTGTTTTTGACATATTTCTATAAATTATACCATGACCGGGGTGACTGAAAACCTTCACAGACATACTGTGCTCAAGACCACTAGTGCATACAATTCTGACTGCTTCTGCATGTATAAAGTGTAACCACAACGATCAACTGCCTTGGGGAGAGAACGTGCCGTTATGAGATGTACATACTGTCTGATTTCCTCATTTAAACTATGCCAGCGTAAAACCGAGATGCATGCTGATCTATGGCTGTTTTTTCACATCATTGTTCCTTTGCTAATAGCACTATCAACATTACACAGAACTGTTAGATTTGCTTTTTAACTAAACCTGATGCTCTGGCAGAATCAGTTACCCATCCACCCCTCCTCCTCCTGTCAATCTGCTTCCCGCTTGATACTTCCAGCATTGCCACGGTGGCTGTTCCCTTTCTATGGGAAACCCAGCCCCTATTGGGACTGAAATCTGGGCAGTATGATCTACTTATATAACCACCACTTGGATCTTCCTAGACTACCTATCTGAAATGCCAGGTCTGCTCCTTGGAATGGGACCCGATGGCCACCACCACCCTAGACCCCTTGGCAGGCCGCTCCAGAGCCCTCGTTTAGTACGTGTCAGGCATATAAGAAACCTTGAATGTGGAAGTCAGTTTTTTGGTGGACCTTCAAACCCAGAGGGCTTTCAACTACATAAAATTCCATTCTGTAAAGTTATATACTGATTTCTGAGCGAGTAAAACCAGACTTCATGTGTTCTCACGAGGCTTCATGCCTGTCACCAGCATGGAATTTCATTCCTAAGGCAACCTCTTCTGATGACATAGGATAACATTTCATAAGGCCATGTTTGCTGTACCTGTATCTTAAACTTTCAATGAGGACTCATCCAGGTAGACCTGCAGGTACCACCATGTGTAGCATGCACAGAGGGCAGACTATAGCTGTCTACCCCATGTCTTAAAATGTCCTAAATGAGACCTGATGCTTCGATGTCTTCCACAGAATTAGTCGTAGTTTTGCACCGTACAGTCCCCAGGTTATGAACAAGATCTGTTCCCTAAGTCTGTCATTAAGTCTAATATGTAGTGAAGTTGGAAAACTATTAATACAGAATATAAAAATAATAGTTATAGAGTAATAACAGTATCAACATATGGCGCTGTACTGTATCACGAGCTGATGAACAGCCGAAGCCACTCAGTGTTTTCCTGAGCGTCACAAAGAGGCATTTGTGTGTTTAGTATTATGATCCACTGTATATGACCCAGATTTTTTAATATAAAGGACTTCATGGTAAGTACAAGTGCTCTGTAAGTTGTACGTTCTTAACTCAGGGACTGCCTGCATATAGTACGGTGTAAAAGTTTTAGCCATTCAAAGAAAATGTTTCAAGCAAGTGCATATTTGTTTAGAATAACAATAAAAACTAAGGATTTGTTTTGTTCTCCAAAACATTATTGACATGTTATTGGATGGTTAGAAGAAAATTCTTGCGGTTCCCAAATTTCTTACCCTAGCCAATCCATGATTTCATTAAAGTACACCGCCAGCTCCACTAATTAACTTAGTTTTAAAAAATGAGGTATTGATTAGGCAAGCATGGTATGCTAGTGGTTGCGTCAAAAAATTCAGTTGAAACTGGTTAATCTTACAGAGTGAAATTGTGGTCCGAGTTTGCCGTGGCCAGTGTAGGGGGAAGGTCCTAGGGCCAGTCAGACTGCGTGTGGGGTAATTAATTTGTTAAACGTTTTCATTGCCGTCACCAAGCCTCACGCCCAGCCCCATTCAGCTAGATTTGGTTATTTAATTACCTCTGTCTAAACTGATGAAGGGCCTGCTCACCTATGTTACAACAACCAGACCTCCAGTGTGCTAGTTACAGATTGTTTCACGTCTTATTGACCATTAGGACTCATAGCTCAAATTTTTAGCAGCATTTTGTTAATATACTCATTTCACAGCATAAAATGAAGGCTCTGATTTTGCCTAAGTCAGTAATAAAAGCACAGGATCCAAATGGAATTGTGTCACCTTGCAGAATGATGCCTTCACTGCTGACCTTGCATTTCCCCACAGGGCTGCAGAGCGCGGGTACTGTAGGAGAGCCTCGTTGTTAAAAGCTTGAGAACAAGCGTCCGCGCACCCTCACACGGGAGCGGTGTCGGATGTCCTGTCCTCCCAGGGCTCCACTGCGGCGCTCCAACTTTCCTCATCATGACTAATAATGGCTTCTCCAGCCTCCTCCTCTGCCAGGCCGGTCTTTGATGTTCTTCCCCTTGTGTTACTGTAGAGACAGTGCTCCCTGTTCCCTTCCAGTTCCCTCTCGCCCCCTCACTGAGCGGGGTGGTCTCGCAGAGTACCTTGGTAACACACACACACACACACACACACACACACACACACACACACACACACACGGGGGGGGAGATGCTCTTATGCATTCGGTTCCTCGCGGTTCCTTTAAGGTTGTGGCCCCGAGAGATTCCCTCTTCCCTCTTAGCATTAAACAGGTCCATCTAAACCTTCCAAAATCACAAGATATGCGTATGATGTCAGCAGGCCTCGGAAACCGACCATCTGGCTATGGTCCGGTAAAGGCTTCCGCCCCGACAGCCAACGGCGGACTTGATTGGAACTGCTGGGATTTAATAAATGAGGGGAGCAGAACAAGCAGCCAAAGCGGCTGTTTTGGCTTGAAGAAAAGGACCAACGGACAGTGTAAATGCGAGAGCCGGAAGGCCGGGGTTAGGACTTACACTTAGCCTAGCTCTGTCTCTCTCCAGCCAAAAGAAACTGCTTTACATAACTGGTAATTAACACCTGACTGCAGATGAGTTGGGCTGTGCCCAATGACATCTCCTGGCCCCCAGAAAATCCATAATCAGTAGGATTTATTTCTCTCCTAAAAGTTTTATTTGTTCTTTACCTTTGCTGTCTTTTGGCTTTAATTTTCCACACCTGCACTACATTAGTCCATAAGTTTTGAACAGATTTTAATTTACTTGTAATGTGACTGCTAAATATGTTTGTTGCTTGAAGAAAATATGTATGTCATATGTCATAAATGCAGAAATAAATTTAAAAATATTTAAATAGTGATACAGCTACTCAAATTATTCCTCTCTAGCACCAACTTTTGCAAGCAGGGGCGCCATAAGGGTGTGGGAGTAAGGACGATTCCAAGGGCCCAAGAGTGACAGGGGCAGGCCTTAAAAAATTTGGAGAATACCTGGATTGAGGGGCCCAATATGATACGCTTTCATAGGGCCTGAAAGCATATCATATTGTTAGCAACATCCCTGTTTGCAACACAATATTCATCTAGCCTAAGTCTTGTCTATGAACATAAAAGGCAATACATATGAAGGGGGTGTTCCATGAAGCAGGATTCCTCAGTATGCTAGGTTAACTTAAACAAGAAGTCATGACTGTCCAATAGGAATACTCTATACCTAAACAGCCATGATCACTACTTCTAGCTTAACTCCATGGAGTGTGGCTGGTTAACATAACACAAGAACGACATTCCTTTTTTATATACTCACTGCAACCCTGAAGCATGTTTAGTGCACAACCCTTAGTAGGGATGGGGGAATTCTGGGAATGGACAGGAGCTAAAATCATCATATGGAATTGCGTTAGCACTGTCAAGTGACACTCTGCACAGTCGATTCTGAGTGAAGTCAGGAAATGCTTTGTTTTAAGCCCTTATTTATGAAACTGATGGGAAACTTTGAAACACTGGTTCACTGAACATGTTTTAGGATGATGCTTTCCTGCCACACTACTTCGACATTTTAAAATATAATTAGCAATTTTGCCACGCAACACTGATTACGAATATAAAATAGCAGTGTATCCAAAGTAATCATCGCTTTAAAGGGAATGTCGGCACCTGGTTTTAAAGAAACAACTGTGTTTGGGACCCTTGCTGACAGTCGTAATGATCATCTTCCGAAACATCGTGTACGTTTAAAGCCCTGTTGTCTTTGAAACAACCATTAAATTAAATGGGGCCCATGTGTTAGTGGTCAGTCCCACAGCGAGTGCAAAGCGGCCTTTTTACATCTCGCGAGCTGCAACAATCTGTCACGCAGTCAGGACGCGAGGAGCGGCCTGGCTAATGCACCCAAGCATCTGGAAGATCTCACCAAAGCACTCAGCGGCTACATGCTACTTCGAAAAGCGCTCTTTTCATTCTTGCGACTGGGCTACAACAGCACATTCATTGAGTGTCAAAAGGAGAAAACTGCTAACCTACCACCTGCTTTATTCCAGCTATGCCTGAATGCTACCTCAACCAACTGCGACACAAATCAAAGGTATAATGAGCCTGAAGAGTAATAAACTTTCAGAGAAGTTGAAAGGTGCCGGACAGATCTGCTTCCTTTAAAGAAATACTAAATTTACATCCAGTGGACTGACATTCCATAAAGGGTGCCCATTGCCTTGTGCCCTCTGTCTCCTGGTACAGACTCCAGGCTCGCCACAACCCTATACTGAAAAAGCAGTTATAGAAAACGGGTCGTTCATCAGGACGAACCAGTCTTCTGCAATAAACTGCCATTTTGTTTGATACCTGTTGTCAAACGGAGGTTGCAAAGCTCGTTAAGCACAAGAAAACATAAGTCATTGATTTTTCGCGTGGTGAGGTTCAAAATTCCACAGCCCTGGCTACGTTTTGGTCTTTGTTAGAGTGGAGAATATTTTAAAGGAAATTAAAATGACTGACATTTATGTAAGAACTGCTTTCATGGCTCAGTGATTGAAAAAGCCATGCGATGACTGCAGCTGATTATTTATTGTTCCAGTAAAATCGGGCGCTGACGTTATGATATCACAGGCATATCTTCATGGCAGCTTAAATTATAACTAAACAATCATCCATGAATATGACTTTTCAGAATGGTACAAGCTGTGCGACTTCTGACCAAATAAGCCAGGTTCTCAAAGCTCTTGAACACGACAAAAGCCAGACTCACACGTCGATATAATTTACTGAGTACCACTGTTATTCTCATCACATATACATATGCAATAATGACTGGATAAAAATAAAAAAACATAATGTATGAGTGGGAAAATTTTCAAAAGCATTAAACTACACATATTTAGCAGACAGAGCTATTTAACATTGGCAAAATGAGTCTGCCCCTTAATTCAGACATTAAATATTCAAAATTATACCAATTGAGGTAAGAAATAAATCAGAAATGCCCATTATTAATTAGCTCATGCAGTTATTGTGCATTGAGTATTGACACTGCAGTCTTCCAATCAAAATCTTTGTGGGGACATGCATAAATGTGACACGGGTTACATGTATACTCCTCTCCAGCGTGACCGCTTTGGTAAAAGGAGCTTTCACCAGGCAGCCATATTGTGTCATCTTAGCCTAAATTAGGTATCCTCTCCGTTATCATTTGTTCACGACGACAGCAGTAATAACCGAGTGAATAATGGCAACTAGCGCAGAGCCCCTGACTCAACATAGGAGGTACCGTTCTGCAGTGAAATAAATGTCTAGATGCAAAAATCTGACTAGATCTCCAAACCTAGCGATTACTGAAAAGGTAAAAAAAAGAGGGCTAAAATCATTAGAAAAGAATATTAAAATATTATTTTATTTTTTAATGTGTTTTGTTTTATTTCTGCATATTTGCACTGGTTTTATGCCAACAATTACTTTTATTAATGTTTGGCAAATTGAACTTCTAATTTATATACATTTACATTGGGATTAATTTTGTTTTGTTTCACATAATTTAAATACAAATACAAGAAAGATTTAACAAGACAATTTGAGTGAATATACTCAGGACTGCCAGTCCAAGTTCATATAAAGATTCACAGTATTTGTATTTAGTTTACAAAAGTATTACAGAGGAGCATGCAAGGTGACACGCGACTGCAGAGCCAGGATGATCTCACCAAACAAGGAGGCCATTTCAGAGCTGACAGTGGTCCTAATGCCCTTTTAAAGTTTTCTCTAAAATGAAGATGGTCTACAGCTGAGCATTTCAAATATACTTTAGCTGATCTTTGATTTTTATATTATTTGAATACCTGGGTGGTGCTCATTTTATGTTAATTAAAGCATTTTTTCCTGGCTGATTTCAGCTACATATTCAATTCAGAACAAACTATTCTTGTGCTCAAAGGTCACTTATGCATTTGGAAATAAACAAATAAAAGAGACCTCGTGCTGACAGATATTTTATTTGGATTCACCAAGAAATATTCTTTGTCAATTCACAAAGCCGTTTAAACATCATCGAATTTCTTCCTTCTCAAGATAATCATATTACCTTTGGAAACAGTATTTTCTTTTTTTTAATTAATTTTAATAATTAAAATGTGGATGCAAATTTAACTGCAAAGGAGCCTTCTTCAAATGGTCCAATTAAAGATCAAAGTCACACAAAGTTATGCCAAAGGGTTTGGTGCCCCTGCCTTTCTTCAGGAAACCCCACAGGGCATAAAACACTTATAAGGCTACAACTGCAAGCCAACAATGGCGCTGAACAACTGACACATCTAAAATTATCAGAAAATAATTCAAATATATTATAATATTAAAATATATTTGCCTGTCTCTGGTTTAATATTTGTTGCTATGAGATACTCGGTATGATTGGCAGCCACAAAA
>JAODUD010000062.1:27176853-27201497 GCA_026784285.1 Stomatorhinus walkeri
GGACAGGCCGACGTGGAGGACAGGGACATTTGAAGGAGAGGCCGACGTGGAGGACAGGGACGTGTGAGGGACAGGCCGACGTGGAGGACAGGGACGTGTGAGGGACAGGCCGACGTGGAGGACAGGGACGTGTGAGGGACAGGCCGACGTGGAGGACAGGGACGTGTGAGGGACAGGCCGACTTGGAGGACAGGCCGACGTGGAGGACAGGGACGTGTGAGGGACAGGCCGTTATGTAAGTTATGCAATGTATAGTTATTTATACATTACACAAGTTTATATATTTACTTTTTCAAAAGATTCTCGTTTATTAGTTTAGCTGTCACATTATTCCGCTCCTTTTAAATGCTAATCCTTACAACTACAAGCATCACAAGAACTCATAAATGGATGGTCTGATTCCCCCAGACTCCTGCCAAAAACCACTCAAGACCAGAGGGTCAATAGAATCTACAAACAGCATGTCAGCGTTCGCACCCAAGGCTTCTCCTGCAGGCATCCCACTCCACAGCCCGGGGGAGACGCCGCAGGGCCTGCCGCATGTGTGTGGGTGACTGTACTGTAGGGGAGGTGTGTCACTACCCTGTTGGAGCGCAGTCACGGGCTTCCCCTGGAAGGCCCTGCTGACCAGACCCTTCCTGCCCAGTGATAAACGGTGACCCTGGACCTCCCACCGCTGCACCACAGTGTTATTAATGAGGTTCAGCGTCAGTCTCTTCAGAGGAGGAAGTGCTACTTTGTGGGCCGAATGCTCCATAATATGCTTTTTGTTTCTCCTTCCAACTCCCATAAACCCCTGTCCCACAGCAGGATAAATAGTACATGTGAAAAGGCGCACTTCAAGAATCACAGCTGGATACCACAAACTGCATTTTGTAGGGAATATATATTGCAGCCAAAACACTGTGTAATGCCTGTTCATTCAGAGCTATAGAATTTGGTTTAAAGAAATAAAGCTGCTGTATTAACGTGAAGTATCATTTCACTATCGATGAAATAGATCTCCATACCAGTTAGCATTTTATTTTGATCCACGTATGGGTTTTGACGTGGAAGCTAAATCTGGAACGCCCTTTCTACGGCGGCTCTACCGCAGACCCTTTTCCCTCCTCAGCTCCGAAATGACCTATGGTTTTAAAAATGTCGACATCTCAGCGGGAAATAAAAGGAAGCCAGGAAAGAGCCAGATGTCCAGCAGTCTGAGGACTCTTGCGTATGAAGGCAGCCAAGGAGCACCATGCAGCATCGGGGCTCAGGATGCGACTTGCCAGACACAGGCCCGCCCTTTGCTCACGAGCCTGGGCCAAGAGGCAGACGGCCGAGAGTCACAGGCACACCCTCTGGTGCCCTCTTCCATGGAGTGGAAATCAACCCATAATCCTCACCCACCCCCCATCATAACACCTTAATCTGTACAATCTGCCCAAGGTAAACCCATCAGGCCTAACTTAAACCGATAGAGTCATAACTTAAACCCATAGAGTCCTAACTTAAACCTATCAGGCCTAACTCAAACCTATCAGTCCTAACTTAAAAGCATTGACCCAGATAATCACCATAGCTGTGCAGTTTGCTTTCCTTATCCACTTTCAATAACTATATTGCAGCTAATTTTGTTTTTTAGTTTCTCTCAAAGGTTGCTACTCTGAACTAGCATAACAGAAAAGTTGTGGCCTGTTGAAGAATAGTCAAACTCCAGCATGAAAACTGCTGCATTAGGGTGGAAAACACAATCTGATCGTCATTTATATTTCAAAAAGTATTCGGTAAAACAAAAACACTCGCCTCAGTCAGCTGTTTCGCCCCTAAGAACTGTCCACAGCGAGAGTAGCTTAAGGGCCATGTAAATGGAGTCCTCAGAGTGCAGCAAGCCAGCTGGGGTTAGGCCCAGGCAGGTATTTGGGTGCTGGCACATGGCACCCACAGCACGCTACTCTATGCCAGGCTCCTCTATGCCAGTTTCATGAGGTGATCCCCTGGGATGCTTTTCCAGCTGTCCTGAAGGAGGTCCCACATATATGCTGAGCACTCACTAGATGCTGTTCCATCACTCTCTGGTCAAGATCCTCCAAAACCATTTCCACTGGGTTTATGTCGGGCAGCCAGGTCACGGGATGCAACACTATCACCTTCTGTAGGTGGGCTTAGTGTATCCAGACTTTTGCCTGGTACTGTGCATAGTATCAATGAAAATGAATCATTACTTCCACTGTATGTATGGATTCAGGTCAATGCACTATTACAACCCCAGGTATGAGTAGTCAACATACTTGTTTGTCTTGAGCAAGATGTGGATGACGACGTGCATTATGTTTACAACCCTGTCAATTTCCGTGTTCTCAGAATTTTTACCTCCTTTTCGAATCTTAGATGCACAGGATCAGTGTATTAAAGACTGAAGGATGTTGGATCTTAAAGGCTGTTGTTCCAGTGTGACATCCTCCCAGCAACACAAAATGTTCTCTTGTTTAGATTATCTAAGCGTTTACTTGTTTTACGCCATTCTCATCAAGGTGAAGCAGCTTGCTTTCATTACTGGAGGGTCCCCCCCAGCCCCAGCCATTCTGGAGGGACTTTTCACCAGCTCCCAGCCTGTTTATTTTGCAGAAGTCATACTGAGCAAAGGAATTCCCAATAATAAGCCAAGAGTGTAAATCTTCTCTTGGAAATGAGGGATCAAAAGGAACCTTGGCTACTGGACTCTTTTAAAATGTCCCGTAAAGCAAGATGTTCCACTGAGTGCAGGCACATGCGAGCACTACCACACACACTCACGTCCGCCCTGTCATTGGCACCGCCTCACCAGCACAAGCATATCTGCAGACAGGAGCCGCCACAATGTTTATCGCACCTCTGCCTAAGTACACACCAAACAGAATGGCAGATCCGGCAAACAGGGTAGGTCTGACAGCAGCCCGCAAGCTATTGAAAAGTAGCATTGAGACTTCACCACTTCATGGCATTCACATCCCATGACACTGAGAAGACTTTCAACTTGTTCCATCAACAAACAGTTGCAGAGTGTTTAGAAGGTTGCCAGTCAGGCTTTCCAGTCCAAGGACTGGTAGCTCGTAAAGCTTTCGCCCAGCCACTGTTGAACCTGACTTTCAGGAGGTATCCATTCTAAGAAACCAACCACTGGGCGCTCTTGTGGACCATCTTGCTCAACTATGGCAGGCAACTATGGTAACAATAGATTTTCATAACGATGGCAAAGGAAAGTATGACATAATATGCTATACAAGTGGTTTCAGGAAACGTGAATACAAAGCATGTTGACTGCCAATCCAACAAGCACACAAATGCATTCCTTCCAGTCTACACATCAAGACCCTTGCAGTTTCCTTCTATAGCGTGTCTTGGGGTAATGCAACAGTTGTCGGAAGCTGGCCACCTACATTTGAAATTATTTTCTGGTTTTCAAGCTGGGGAAGTAAAAAAGAATTAAACATTTCCATGTAAAGTTGTTTAAATGTTCCTAGCATTGCTGCCATTCAAGTTCTGGTAATCCACTGTGATTTCAGAATGCTAAAGGTTTAAGGAATACTTGATTTGACAAAGCCACTTCTTTAAAAAAAAAAAGAAAACCTCTAGAAATATTTAAAGAAATGCCTGTTGTTAATTACCTATGGAACTGAGTCAAGTGTGTGCAAATCCTATCTTTATAAACATGATTTCAGACATTAGCTAGAGGCAAAGAGACCTTCCAGAAGCCATAATTGCAGAGATTTTCCCATAAAGATGGGCCTATAGCCAGAGAAACTCACTTAATGTTAACTGTGGATGAACTATGACAGAAACAGGACAGTTGAAAAACAGTAGAAAAAAACTGAAAAACAGTAGACAGAAACCATACAAAATCTGCAGATGAAGAAAAAGAAATAGTTCTTATTCACAGTAAAGAAAGCGACGATCATGCATCATTAATAGCATCATTAATAGCAGAGTGGTCTAGTGTACTAAACTAATTGCGAGGATGTCCCTTTCAATCATACTAAAGAGGTCAGCTTTCTTGGTACATCCTGATAGATGCTAGAAACATTTCAATGAAAATAAACCTTATGGTGCTGAAAGCAAGTATGAGTGCAATAAATATTAAAAAGAAACATTCAAAGGGTTAATGAGGTCAAATTTTGCTATTACAATTTGAGCTTGTTCATTTGAGCAAATAAAAATAATTTTTATACATTGTCTTTCACTGAGATATTTCTGCACTCTTCCGATAGATTTTCCCAGAGTCATCCAACAGCCTCTTCCCATTACTGCAAGATTCATAGCTGCTCTGCAGTGCCTCAAATTTTGTTTTGCTAATTTCCCATAGCTCTCTACATGGGCAGAAAAATCCAATACATCACATCAGATTTAGGTTAATTTTGTAAACCAGGACTTTGCTATCCATCTGCAGCTACAATATCTTGGGGATGCAGAATCTACATCTGCTGTACCAGTTATTAAAACTCCATTTCTATCACAATGAACAACTGTGGGTGGTATCTCGAAAACTGCCAAACAATCTGACAGGCTCTTCCCTACTTACGCCTCTGCATGGTCCAGCCAAACAGCCGCTCTTTTTTAGTGCACTCTCTTACGTGCACGTGAGGGATCTGTTATTCCAAGAATGCCAATTGTGTTGGGCAGGAAAACTTGGAAAGTAAACCAGACACAGAAGACAACACAGGAGAATTGAATTGAACTGAACGACTTTGACTGTAACTTAGATATATTCTATAGCAGGGGTGGCGAACCTGATCCATGGAGAGCCGCTGTGGTTGTGGGTCTTTGGGATAGCCTCTCAATCAGCCAATAAGAATAGGTCCACAAGACTGGAGTTTGTCACTGAGAATCCCTGCTTTACTATTGGCTGACTGAGAGGCCATCCCAAAAACCCACAGCGGATCTCAGTGGATCAGGCTCGCTACCCCTGTTCTATAGTGATAAAATGCTAGAAGGGGACTACTGTAGTCTGAACTGAATTACAATACATAAAACGTATGTAGCCCAGATAACAGGAAAGGTGCTTGTGGTCTACAGCATGCCTGCAGTACGACTCTCAAACACTGACTGCAAACTATAATCCTAGACATGAGAGAATCTTCAAGATTATGTGAAGATCGTCAGTTGTACTTTTGCATCGAACCTAGCAATTAAAAATGGTATACCACATGCGTCTTTTTCAAGTTAAATTAAAAGTCTGCATTTAGACTGGCAAAATAAGTAAAATAGTATAGCATGATTATTTAAGTCCTGTAAACTTACATGAAAATTGAATACGCAGTTATGTATCATTACATGGAGCATGACAGTAATTCAGTCTGATTTTGATTCTGTCCTCGCATGTGCATTGAGAGAAATCTTTGTGGAGTCAAATATATGATCACATCGTCGCAGACTGACTTTGCTATCTTACCCTTGAGCGAGGTGTCCGAACGCACCGAGTCACGCCAATGGAAGTGCAGCTGTATAAATAGATTAAGCGCAGAACTGTAAACCTACCAAATTGCTTCTGATAAAAGCACACGCTGAACACACAAACCCGGTAATGTAATAACGCAATATTTTACCACAGCCTTTCACCGGCCGTTTCCCCTCCCCAAGGTCTCGACAGAAATCACAGGTTCCGCTTACCTGACTGCGGTACCGAATGGTTCTGAAGGGTTCTATTGCAATGAAAAGCCTGAGAACATCTCTGAGAGGGGATATCACACGGACATGGATTTGGCAAACCCGCCTGCAATTTATCAGCCACCTGCAGGCAAGAGTGTCAGTCACAATGAAAACAGCACAGCGAGGGCGAGTCCGCCATTTGCTGTTTGACGAGGAGCCGGAGCAGGTCCAAGAGAAGTACGGTTAAAAACATTCAGACTTACGGAGCTTTGAAAGCCAATCAGCCAAAGGATTAACTGAAACAACTTTTTTATGCGGCCACTGTTGTTTTTAAGAGAATGTAGATGGCCAAATACTTAAAAAAAAAAATAGCATAACAGTCCACACCTGGATAAGCAGTTAGAACAACAGAAAAGTTGACAGAAGGATGACAGGCGCTGGCTGAGTCAAAGTCAAGGAAGGGCCACCTTAGACCTCCCTGTGCTGCAGAGATTATCTTCCTTTCCTTAATGAAATTATTGGTCTGGTCTGCAGCACTACCAAGAAGGGCAACATGTCATCAACCCAGAGAATACAGACCTGGACTGAACCTTCAAGTCCTGTGTGAGCAAAATATACAAAGAAGCCACAAAATATGCTCACATTTCCACCGATTACTTAGTCCTTAACGTTACCGGGCAGGTTTTTCGGAAGTGGGAGGACCAAGCCATCCATCTGCAGAAAAGCGCTCACCGGGTCCCAAAATCATAACCGCGGTTATTACTATTATTATTAGCGTAAGGTTCCACTCCGTAACAAGGGGGCAATAAATCATTGCCCACACTGATAAAGACTATAAGACTATGGCTCTACTTCTAGCCTTTTCAATAGAACATGTTATTTTCCTGGCCTGTTCCAAAGCAAATATCCCTGCAGCTTTGATTATAAAACTGTCAAAAGATATCAGCAGGTATCACAGGCCATCAAGAAAGTCCACTGACTCTGGCGTGACGAGCTCAATGTAGCTTCCGGGACAGAAAAGGCCCCCCATGCACTGCTGAAACACTGAGCTGTCTACACTCGCTCAGTTGTCTATGCTACGATGCTATGACAAGTGATCTGAGCAGGGGGCAGGAAACCACACCTCAGGGCCCTGGCGGGGGAGCATGCCTCTCGTTCCTCGGTCACTGTCCATCTGAGGCGTAATTGAGCGGGGTATTTGCTGGGCAGAGGGGCTCATAGTCCCACCCTGGGAAATTTTTAGGCTTTCCACGAATCTGCTGTGGAACAACGGGCAAATGAACGCACCTTAAATTCCTCCACGATTATGGCCAAAGACTCGTGTCCTGCTTTCCTCACATCCTCGAGGGCTCTGTCGTGCTTTTCCTGGAGGCAAAAAAGACGCATGAATGAGTACAAGACAAAAGCAGAGGGTGATTTGCAGCAGTGAAGAGAAAACAACAATTAATAATAAAAATAATTTATTATATTTACTATCTCCAAATGTTCACAGCTCCTCTTCAAACCATTTTTATTACAGTAAAACTCTGAAACCAAACCCGTCTGTCTGTAATGCAGCCAGTCCATCCACCTGGCAGCCATCTCGAGGGGTCTGACAAGCGGTGTGACGACTGAGAGCAGGGATTCAGAATCATGATGCAGGTCTGACCATGACACAAAGCGGTGTCCCGGGAGATGACATCCTTTTTATTTCGAGATAATCACGGTCGTCAAACAAAACGTCTGCTACTGTCTCCACTTCTAAGCATTCATTTCAGTCCCTATTATTCCTATATAAATTATTGTGTAAAAGTAGGTATAATACTGTGAGTTTGGAGCAGTGTTTTCACTTTCAAGGTACACTTCTAATCAGCAGAAATTTCCACAACACAACGGATTCTTTAACTTACTCATTATAGCTGCTGTAGCTGATCTTATTACTAGAATTACCACCATTTCACAGAAAAAAAATGAAATGCTTCATGGTTCATTTTTTATTATGATCTTAGAATAAGCATGGACTTCATGCCCCACACAAAATCGCCTCTCTTTTGGGCACATAAGCCATATGGCTTGCATTAAAACACTTACAGTGCATTCAGTGAGCCCAAGCTTGTCATCAGAATGGAGGGGGGATGAAAAATGCTGCACTCTCGCCTGCTGCTAAAGGCATCCGCCCCGGGCGGCTCCATGGGAACGGAAGCGAGGCCCCAGGCTCAAAGACCTACAGGTAGGCAGGAAGCGGCCAGGCGGGCCAGCCTCTGCTCCATGCCGATGGGCCGTCCGGCTTTCCGCCAGGGGACAGACGGGGCCCAGCGAGCAGGAAAGGCACGCTGAAGCCTGCCTGTTAATACGGTGGTATTTCTCCCACCGCAGCGACACGCATGCAAGCGTCAGCCTCAAGGTCATGGGAGAGGCTCTCGATGTAAGAATTGCAGACTGGAGGCATAACTTTGGAAGTTTGTGCAGCACTTGAAACTCCTCCCTTTGCTGACTGACATGTCCACAGGTGGGTGCTGTGGACTGGGATTCGGGACACCCATTCCTCATTCAGCTGCTAACAGCTACCATCTTACATCTTACACAATCTCTGCACAGAGAAGGCAGGATCTCCACAGGGCAATGAGCTGGCAGGGGCTAATACTGGTAGCAACATAGCAACTCCACTGCCATACACCCATCTAACTATCTATTCATATCTGCTTATTCAATACAGCCTATCCCAGGAACCACAGTCAAAAACTCAGGAGACCATCTAGATGGGACGCCACTCATACTCAAAATCAAAATCAAAGGGTTATGGTCACAGACACTGTTTTCCAACCCGGTCCTGAGAGACTCCCAGACAATCCAAGTTTGTGCTCTGCCCCAGCTCCCAGTAAGGAGCAAAAATGGAGACTCACTGGCAGGGAGCTTGAAGGACCCCAAGAAACACTGGCATAAGAGATAGAAGCAAGGGACCAGATCTCTGATTAGCGACTAACTTTTCTACATTTATTCATTAAGTTGCATCACCTATTTAACTTCTAAATACTTTGTGCTTATTCATTGAACGACCTTACAACATAAAATGTCTGGTCCAGAGTCAAAATCGGACAACTGAACATACTATTTTACACAGAGCCAGCATAAGTAGCAAGCTAGCAGTTATGGCCAATGGCTGATACCAATGAGCTGTCTATGGACCCGCTGGTCATTGAGCTTGCTAAGCGATGACTTAGTATTAATGAGGACACGATTCCAATTTTAACATCCACTGAGGCAGTTTGTGAGACTACCAAGACATTTGGAAAATTACTTACGATGGAATGATAGGGTTATAATCATAAAAGCCAAAGAAGCCATAGAGAGCCTGAAAGCTGCCATCAAAATACCGATGAATAAAGGATGATTTGGAGAAGCGATCGCACTGTTTAAATTTGCGCATTATAGGCATATCTAAAGACGAGGAGTGTGGAGCTAATGTAACGAAGTTTATGGCAGACATGCTGAAAGCAGCTGTATTTTTGATGAGCCAGCAGAAATTCAAAGAGCTCACCGCTCACCTGCACCAGACACCCATACCTGTGATCATCCTATTTCTCTGCTTTCATGCTGGGCTGGTTCATCATTCTATTTGGGCTTCTCTTTCATATCTCTGTGTCACTGACCAATGTGTGTGCCCCAAACTGAGACAATACTGCTTTCGTTAACAATATTATCTCCATAATCCCCAAATTACACTTGCGTTATTTAATATTTGGTGGGAATTTGAAATGTGTAATAGATAGAAGGCTCCAAGGCTGCATCCCCAACAATCATTATCTTTGTTTATAAGGCGAGCTGGAGGCATTGATCCATGGCAGCTTTTCTAATAAAAACGAGTTTTCATTCATGCCCCAGTACTTCTAAATATTTCATTTGCACTTGGTTATGCAGAGCGCCCTCTTTGGAGGTTCAACACAGCTTTACTGCCTGACAGTATGTCTTGCACTAAAATTTCTAGAACTAGAATTGGTAACTTCCTTGAATCCAAAGGATCTGACACAATTTCTCCATCCACATTTTGGGAGACTCTCAACATGGTAATTAGAGGGGATATAATCTCTTACTCTTCCTACCACAATAAACAAAAAGAGTTCAAACAACGTGTGGATGCAATTAAAGAAATAGACTTAAAATACTCAGTTACTTCATTACCCATCTATATAAAGACAGACTGGTCCTTTAAACATGAATATAATTCACTCTCAATTGACAAAATTGAACAGCATCATCTTCACTCACAAGGATTTGTTTATGAACCTTTTAGCTCACCAGATAAAATGATTTATCCCGCAACTCTACAACCATCTACTTCCTAGCAGCTCACTGCGAACCCCAAGGAAATTAACATGATATCTCAATCTTAGTATTCAGATTTGTTCACATCCGAGTCACCTAAAGACAGCTGTGTAATGCAAGACTACTTTTCAAATCTAGAGATTCACACAATAATTCCAAATCAAATATCTAAAATTGATAAATCATTGCAACTTCGAGAAATCATACATGCAATTAATTCAGTGCAAAGTGGCACATCTTTGGTGGCTAACCTGTTGAATTAAAAAAAAAAAAACTGATCACAGTTGCCCCTTTACTCTTTGATATGTTTAATGATTCATTTAGACATGGTGCACTCCCTTGTGGGCTCAAAGAAGCTTGCTTTTCGTATTTATTTTACCGGGTAAGGATGTTTTGAGATGTAGCAGATACTGCCAAATTTAGCTGATGCAAAATGCTAAGATACTAGCTAAACTGCCAGCCATGCGTTTTGAGTCATCTATACCAAGGATTATCTCATTGGTCCAGGCTGGCTTTATCAAATATCATCACTTTGTCTATCAGACATCTTCTCACCATCTTTCATTTCTCTGCCTCCCCAGACATCCCCAAAGAGGCAATCTCCCTGGATGTAGAAAAGACATTCAACAGCGTTCAATGGGAATATTTATTACAAATTGGTTCTGGTCTCAGTCCCTTACACTAACCAAGGGCATTGCACAGGGATGTCCCCTGTTACTCAGTCTGGCTAAGGAACCCCCTGCCTGTCAAACTTAAGGCCACACCCTCAATACAAGGCATTCACAAACATGGGTAGGATAATCGGGTCTCTACACAGATGACATATTACTTCATGTTTCAGATGTTTCAAAACATCTTATTTAATAAACTTACTTCATATTTTGGCACTTTTTCAGAATCTAAACTGAATTTTTCTAAGAGTACATGTTTCCAATAAATGAATTGGCATTACAACTCTCCACAAACATGTTACTTTTTACCATGTCAAAGTCTGGTTTTAAATACCTTGGTGTTTATATGACTTGATCCCCTTCCTCATTACATGAGTGAAAACTTTACTCCCCGGGTTAATCTAAAATGACTTTATGTGATGGCCCACGCTACAGCTTTCCCTAGCAGGTAGGGTTAGTTGCGTAAAGATGAATGTTGTGCCAGCTTATTCCAATGCATTCCAGATTTCTCGCCCGAATTCTTTTGTTCATTAGATAAGATGACTTCCTCCTCCTTACAGGCAAGCCAAAACCCTAGAGTATGCAGTACTCTGCTACAGAGAAATAGACTGCAAAGTGGATTGGTCCTCCCAAACTTCACGTAGCATTATTGGGCAGCGAACATGTACTGTAGAAAGTTATTTACTAGGATCATTCAGCAGATGTAATGCAGTGTCACAAAGAGGACAGGTTCTGTGTCTCCTCCTCTCAATGAAGTCTTTGGGGACAGTGCATGGCTAAGCAGGCTAAGCCTCTGTGCCTGTGATTGAAAGGTTGCTGGTTTGAGCCCACCCTGCCCTAGATGGAGGTTCTTAACCTCCAGCTCCCGGGGTGCAAATTTTCATTTTACAGGGTGGTTCGGGAAAACTCATTAATTTTCATGACAGAAGCACTACCTGATTGGCTAGTGAATGCTTACAGTACCTACCCCTCTGTTACTCTCCTCATACATCACATCCAGCCATTATATCTACATTTAATATCTGGACTCAAATCTGCAAACATTTTAAACTAAGCAGTTTCATTATTTGCTTCTATTTGCAAAAACACCTACTTCTCCCTTCTAAACTAGACCCTTCATTCAGTTCCTGTAAAAGAAAACATTTTAAATTAACCAGTTTCTTTATTTGCTTCTATTTGCAAAAACACCTAATTCTCCCTTCTCTAAACTAGACCCTGCATTCAGTTCCTGTAAAAGAAAATTCCTTTTGAAATTTACTTCTCTCTATTAAAGTGATGCAACACTTTAACAACACTTTTGCAATAACAGAAACACTAAACATTTGTGCTTAGTAACCCTTTGGGAGCCAATGACAATAATTGCAATTAATAGCAAAATGGCAAGAACAGAAGAGAATGAGTCAGTCAAAAAATATTCTGACAATAAAAAGAAAAGGTCTGTGCAAAGGATAGGTGCAGATGTTAAACACTGCTTGTCAATGTACTTCTGTTATGAAATCAATAAAAACTTTTATAGAATTAAGCAAGCGCCCCAAGGCTGTGACCACTGTAGATTTGCCAGATCTGAACAACTCGCTATTAAATACAAGTTCTGTGAGTCACAATCCCACTTGTTTAGATATTTCCAAACTGAGCATTTCATTCAAGCCCAAAGCTCTGCTTTCCCTAAACAGGACTAGACAAACTCACGTGTACACCTCTCTACCCACCAACAGCTTCACATCCTGCATACTCAAAACACTCATGGCAAGACATCATGTGACAGGCTACACTCTAAATGGAAAGTGCAAATTAGGGCAGAGCTGTCTGATGAAGACTGGGAGGCGGGTTGACACTTCTTGTGCACGTCTAACCTCAATATAATTCAAAAGTCCTCCATCGCATTTGCTTAAGCAAAGCAAGGCTAGCCAAGCACTATTCCCCCAAGGATGAAATGTGTGACAGATGCAAATGCACCCTGGGAAATCAGACCCATACGTTTTGGTCTTGCCATAAACTCGCTTGTGTTTGGTTCACAGTACTTAAAATGCTTTCACATGTACTCCCCATTGAGATAAACCTACAAGCTTATGCATTTTTTCCTTCTGTACTGTGCAACAATTCACAATAGAGAGGCTTAAAAATATTTTAAAATGAATATAGACTGTTCTCGACTTGCAACTAACATACTATGACTCATAAATATGATCAAAGTTTTTTTTTCCCCTCAAAAAAGCAAATACATGTAAAAATAAATTTGGGGTGGCCGTACACCCGGCAGAGCTAAGCTACCTAGCGTGCCGTGGTTTGCACTATACGATAGCTGCTTTGGGATCTATGTATTTTAATAATGTATTTTATGACAGTGCTACCATCTCAGCCTCATTCTCATTTTCACACCTCAAAGTCAGTGAGATTATCCATTCCGACACATCCATTTTGATGTGTAAAACCTGTCTGTCCGAATGGAGCCCATTCTTAAGTCGGGGACAGTCTGTAAATGCTTCTGCAGTTCCCTAGTATAAGCAAAGGACACCAGAAATTCGTGGCAAACTTGGTTTTGAGCATCTCTTTAATTTTGGGGATGTTTACGTACCCCTGCCATCATTCTGCAGGATCTCCAGCATGAGGGGTGGGGGGGGGGAGATTTTGTAAACCACAAGCCCAAACACACTTAGCTCACCTCCCCACTGACCAACATGCATCATCCGTGTTTAGAAAACAGCGGCACATTCCAAAACACACAGCCAGCTCCACCGCTGAAATAAATCTCAATTTCCTCCAGCACTTTCCTCATTTACCAGTTGGTAACAAATTAACGATCAAAGGAGCCTGTTTTTCTTCCTCCCGGCCTCTTCGTTCATGCTGCATGACTGTCCATGCGGAAAGTCACTCAACCAATGGTGTCACACGTGAACACAACACCATCACAGAGCAAGAAAACCACAATAAAATATAAAAAAACATGAACCCATGATTATGTGATTTTTGTGCCGTTTTGATAATATGAAGCTTGGCTTTAGGGTTAAGGGCTTGATTCCCGACCCGCCTCCTGTGCACAGCCCAACCGCATGCGAGTTTGCATGTTCTCCCCTCCTTATATGGGCTTTCTTAGATATCCAAAGACATCAAGTTAGCCTACCTGGCACCTGTAAATCACACAGGATTAGTGTACCAGTAACCTTACACAGAATAAGTAGTATGGATGGATGGATGGATTATCTGTTTCCCTACTTTAGAAATATACTTTACTAAAACAGCAGACACATCACTTAGTCAAGTCTAAAATATACTTCTGTTGTTTAAAAGTGCTCTATAAATAAACAAACGTATAACGAAACCTTTATAAACATTCATTCAAATCCTACATGCAGGTTAGAAAATGTTGCTGCAACTCCTTCTGAGCTCATTGTTGATACATCAGATCCCACAGTAAAATCAGAAGATCAGGTTCACTAATAGAGAGATCCGGTCAGGGTTTATTGGGCAAAACAAGTGGAAAAAGAATTAAAATTCAGGAACTTGTCAGTGAGCTGTCAAGTTAAGGTCAACCGCCTGGCAGCGGGGCTTGAAATGCTGTGCTCAGGGACCTAAAACCTTTGACAGTGAGTCAGCATGCCCCCATCCTTGTAAATACCAAACAGGCTCAGTCTGTGTGTGGCTCCTTTTGCCGCCCCCAAAGACAATCCTACTTGTATACCATTGCTTCACGTCATATCAGAAATAAATTGGTTCCATATTTGCACCCACTGGCCCCAAGCACTCAGTGGGGGTCCTCAATGTCATGACAGTCCGCACGCTGGCCCTTTAACACCACCTAATGCCATCAAACATCTACCCACGATGCATCTCTTCAAGCAGAAGCTCAACCAAAACCTGCTTGTCGAACTGAAGCCCCACAGAAATGCTGAGAAAAGTAGATCGATAGTTCCACCCCCCAGCAGGAACTGAGGATATCGTCCGAGTCACCCCCACAGAACTGCTGCCACATGACAAGTGAGGGGCTTTCCAGATATGTGGCTTAATCCAACAGCCTCTGGGAAGAGCGGCACTCAGATCCACAGAAAACAGATATTTGTTTTATCTTCCTGAAATGTGACGCGAAGGCCTTTGATGGTAGTTCTCAGCTGTGATGTCAATAAAGCCCAAAATTAGAGCTCCAGATGAGAGCCGAGACAGTGAAAGAACATGTGTGGGATGCGTCCCAGTGAGCCCTCTTTCCAGGTCGTGACCTCACAGTCAGGCACTGTTGTTCCCAAGGTCACTCAGGTCAGCCCCTGTTTTGCTGCCGGTTTGGGAGCACTCCCTCAGTTGGCCTTCTGTGAGGTCTGGCTTTGGAGAACTTTTGTCTTCTTCCAAGAATGCGCTGTGGGGGGGGGGGGGGTGTTAGACAGGAAGCAGATGAATCATGTTGTCCACCCCCCCCACTCCCTCAATTCTGTGCCATTTCTTTTTGGGTGCCAGGCCACATTGTCCTCCTCCATAGAGGTCCATTCTAGGTGGACCACACAGTGCCTGTGTCTGAGCTGATATTACAGCAGTCTCCTCTTGGAAACGCATTGTGGGGTGATCGAGTTCGTTTCTGCTGCATGAGTGCGTGTGGAACGCAGCACCGGTCCCCCTCTCCGACTGGTGGCAGGACTCCCAAAAGCACAGTCCTACGGCCCTTATGTGTCGAAGGGACCATCCTGACGTCTTTCAGAAGACAAGTGTGCCTGTTTATGCTGGAAAAGACTTCGTGAAGGATTATAGGGAGAAAGGGGGATGACAGAATCCTTGTTTTGAATGTATAGAGCAATTACCTTTGTAGTTTTGGGATGCTTCTCTAACCTCTTCCAAATATAACTCATACTACTTTCAAACAACTAGTACTCTTAAGCATATAATAATCTTTAACATGAAAAGAGGGTATGGCTGGGTGGGGGGCTGTGTTTCAGAGTTCACATCCGAACAGGAGGGGGCGTGAGGCACACTCCATTCACCCCGGATGGCTGGGAACAGACCTGCTAGCCACGTCGGTGGGACCCATTTGTGCGTGGGTGAGAGGATAGCCCGCTAATGTCTGTGCACCTGCGGGCTGGATGGGGACAACCGGGAGATCACTGTGGCACTACAGACAGCTGCGAGCGGAGTAGCCATTCTGCGCCAATCTGAGGGCACGTTCCAATACAGGTTCATGTTCAGATCGGCTGTTCAACAAAACAGTCACAAACTACCAGATAGCGACTGGTACAAATTAGTGCACATTAATTTCCTTAAGGTGTATTTTAGGGCGGATACTATGGTTATTCTCTGTGTCACCATCCTAAGACCCCATTATCTACAAAATCATCAAATTCCCAGCATAGGGTGGTGTAGGTTGACCACAAAGAAACCTTCTCTTCAATTATTCCATTATGGACACGTTTGGAAATCGTGAACCAAACAAGGAATAGCCTTCCTACTCTAGCATGGGAATGTCTGTTGGCAAGGACCATCTAGTCGATTAAACTTCCAGGCCACAAAACAGACAGAGACAAATGCAAACTTTGAAGCGGTCGAGTTAGAGGGGCCACTGTGGTGTCCCAACACACAGACCACCACCCCAGGGGCACAGGGATGCCGACACCAGCTACTTCCCCCGGCTTTGGGCTTTCAAAACCCCCACCTTCAGGAGGTCGACCCAGTATAACTGGCTGAAATCTCCACAAGATTAGAATGGGTGGGGGCGCCTTCAGAATTCAATTGCCCAGTTCAGTTTTCAGCTGTGCGAATTTGACTTTTTCCATGGTTAAGTTAAAGTTATTGTGAATTTCACAGTCCTGAATCTTTGGGCACTTTTCCACTGCACCAGGTACTGTAGTTTTGGTTCGGTATTTTAGGTACTTCCCCTTTTCCATTTGACTGCCAGTTGAGTACCAGTATGAAAATGCACCAGAGCAGCTGTGGTACTTTTTTGGTACTTTGGGGTGGAACTTGCAAACATGTTCTCTGTCAAGTGATCATGCAAATAGCCGGCCTCAAACACAATACAACCAGCATCTTGAAAGAAATGACAAACTCAGAAAACAACAACAAAGTTAAAAAGTCATATAATATTATAATATATTAATAATAATAAAATATGCATGAGCACTCGACTTGCCAGCTAAATCCCTTCACACTGGCCGCCACGGCAGGGAAAGGGATAAGCTAGGAAAGGGTGAACAAGTGTCACCAGGCCGTCACAAAGTTTACTTGTCAATGGCTTGTGCCCTTTTTCAACAATACAACAACCACATTTCCGGTAAGTTGGGTTACATGGTCTTTTATAGCCCTGTATACAAGATGCTCAAAAAAGTAGTATATACATAATATATATAAATACATAAAGAACATATAATAATGTGTGATCATGTACATTAAATGAACAAGGGCCATAGTAGATGGGGTGGTTGGCATTCCTCTGAATTGTTTATTACTGGTCTAAAAGGGAAATTGTGATTAATTTTTCCTGAGAAATTTTTAACCTCTGAATATTGCATACTACTTGTCAATTTAAGATTGCACAAATTAAGTAATATGCTCATCCATTCACATACCAATCATTCACCCAGTACACAGTGTTGGGTTAGCCTGGACCCTAGGCACAGGGCCAAATCTAAGAGCTTTTATTAATCATTAATTTCATGTTCCATGAAAACTAAGAAACTACTTTTTTACAACAAACACACTTTACTAACAGATTATCCTTTCCCTTTTATGAAAATACATACAGCTATCAACAGAACCAGTGCATTTTTCAACTTAAATATTTATAATTAATTCAAAGAAAAAGTAGTGTGCAAAAATCTGCTCATCTCCATAGATTAGAACATTAAACGTTTTTTTTTGATGAATACACAGGCCAGAAAACAGACAGCTTTTAGAGGTTGTACGGATGATCTCTGAGCAGTTTATAGATGTCAGTTGACTTTGCTGCATATCAGTGGACTTCAATTAGAAGCCCACGCAATCAGCGGAGCATGCAAACTCCATGCCCACAGACGGGATTCAAACCCAAATACTGGCGGTACAAGAAGTACAGTGCTTCCCCCAGAGTCACCATGCCAGCCAAAATACACGTTTTGCATTATTATTTTCATTCAGAATCAATTTTTCATGCAGAAAATTACTTTTAGCTTGTGTCGATATAATCACATCAATCACCAGGATCGCATTTACTTTGGTCTAAAAATAAATTTGTCATGATTCCACCTAGCTGTTCGGGAATAAGGACTAAGTATAAGCAAATATTCAGTCGCCGATTTGACGGTGAATTCCTCATCGATCGCCAGGATCTGATACTGGTCATTTTTACATTTTAAAAAAACATGAAAAGAGCTCTTCCCTGTGGCAGCGGTTACATCTAAGTGGCAAAACACATTCCATGTGTTTAAAAAGAAAAAACCCTCTGGTTGGTGGAAGTCTGCCTAGTCACGCAGGAGTTTTTAAAATTAATCCTGTTACTATGCATTCACTGTAGATGGAAAACATTCAAGCCTGACCCCTTAATCTGCAATTACAATCTGTTTAAATGTTTCTTAATCAAGCTGCAAAACAAACAGAACTAATTTATATGCAATTTTTCAAGACGACTGTGGACCTCACAGTGGATAACAAGACACATTATAAGATTAAGAAACTGAAAGAACAGTTTTACTACCTTATAATATACACTTTACACTATATACACTTCCCCGCCAAAAAAAGAAGTTGCTGTTTGAATTTTTCATTGGACTTCATCATTTCATTGAACTTAAATTCATTGCCTTTAGCTTTGATTATGGCGCACATTTGTCACACATGGCAAGGATTCCACAGGCTTCTGCAGCATCTCATCCTTTATTTTCCTTTATTTTTTATTTCCCTCATTTATTTTCTCACTGAGAATCTTGTATTGACAAGTGACTTGGACTACTCCATAAGTCCTCCTTCATCCCAAAGAACTTCAATGAGGTTAAGGTCACAACTCTGTGGTGACCAAGTCATACGTGAAAATGATTCCTCATGCTCCCTGAACCACTTTTTGAGTGTATCAACATATATACTTATATTCAATTCTTTTTAAATTTGTATACCACTTCCACTTAAAGCATTCGACTCCTTTCATTCGATTTCTGCTTTTCGCATCAGTCTCGACGGTGAGCTGGCGCGCCCTATGGGAACTTCCACAGACTCACTGGTCACCTTGACACTATGCATCTGAATTGCCCAATCGTGCGTGAGGAAGTGCAGACACGCCTCCTAAGATTAGCCAGACAGCAGCCAAGAACAAAAAAGAAAAAAAATAAACCTCAGCCAGAAGCACATCAGCCAATCGGATGGGACCTGGGACGACAGCCAGAGAGGCTACAGGCCCTCCCAGATGCACTTCCTTCCCCTTGGCGCACCTTGGGCCACACACCCAGGGCCCTTGTCACCTTTTCAGCTGCCCACCCAGTCCCGGTGAGGCTGCCAGGCGGGCCGCGTCTTCCCTTTCGTGAGTATGAAGGTGTTTGGCCCCATCTGACGTTAAGGAAGTGTCTACTAATGAGGGGGGGGCGGTAATCCTGTCAGACCTCAGGCATGCCTGCCCACACACCTTCACTCAGACAAATACTCTGTGCGTTTAATTATGGCGGGTGAGGTACAGACCTGGGCACTGATGGAGAGAGGACCGCCTTGGGGCAGGAAATTAAGGAGCTGAATCTGCACAGGGATGTATTTAGCTTCTATTTAGAAACGGCACGATGCGGTGCGTCTGCCTGTCCGGAACGATGTCCTAGGCTCACCCTCCATCTGCTGGGTATTGCGGCTGATGCAGCCTCTCCAAGGTACAACAGTAGGGTCCGTAGTGAACCAACGACCACTCAGAAGGAGGGGGCCCCGGCCAGAAGTTCTGCGGCCCTCTTACCCGTAGTTCGGCGTAGCGCCGCTCATGAGACTCGGCCTCTGCGTGTCTCTCCGACTTGAAGCGTTCCTCCATCTCGGCCTGCTTGCTCAACAGCTCCTCCAGGTCCTGCAGACGGGAGTGGACATGTCATCGCTAACGTGTTACAATGGGCCGTGCCAGAAAGACCTGCGCAGTTAAAATCTAAACACAGCTTGGGTTCTGCAATTATTTAGCTTCAGTGTGCAGGCTCACACTCTACTTGGGATAAAATTATTCAGACTGATAGCAAGAGTTTAACACCACTAGGGCAGTGATTTAATCCCACGTACTGTAGCATGTTAACGATGTAGCTGTTAACTTTTGCCTTTCACTTGGGTGACTTCAAATCAAGCTGTACATGGCATCAAGGATAAACTAGTTAATGTGCAGCATTGCGAGCTTGCAATTTTGCTATATGACTTATATATATGCCAAAGTGCATATAACATAACAGCATTAGTCATAATACAAGGATATTATCTTCTGAATGAAGTTTAATCCTATTCTCAACAGACACAAGGGCCAAATGGAGCTGACCTGCTGGATGCGAACCTTCTCCTCTTCGCTGACCATCAGCTTGGTTTTCAGGCTGGACAGAGCCTGCTGCATCTGACCATGGGTTTCCAAGCTTCCTGGGATATCAGGTGCGTCTCTGGACTCAGCACCCTGGTCCTGAGCCGAGGCATCGTCGCTGGAGCAAGTCTGTGCACACTACCAGCACAAAGGCCCCGGAATGACATCACATTACCAGCACAAAGGCCCCGGAATGACATCACCGTAAAAAGCGGGTGCTGGGCATTACAATGAGGCATGTCTACATGGGTGCAACATTCACAGGCCGGGCACGGCGGCCCACCTGGTCTGGGGGACTGCAGAGAGGCGGTGCAGGTTCCTGGGAGTCCGCCTGGAATGAAGGGTGCTGGTCCAGAAGGATGTCCGGAGGAGCACTCCGGCCTGGAACTGAACCCGCGACATGTTTATTTAGGAACCGGTCATCACCATCATGGAGGAGTTCCTCCAGTGCATTTCAAACTCTGAAACTGTGAGGAACCAAAGCAGGAGTGGGGATAAGGAGAGTAGGTGATGTGGTGACAGAACGTACAGGGGAGAGCAAAATCTGGGCAGCGGCGACAGAGACCCCTGCCAAAGAAGACCTGGGAATACTGCCCCCCCCCCACCCACACACACACACACACACACACAGAAGCTGACGGTCAGCGGTCGGGAAGAAGGCAGAGCACATCGTTAACGGAGTATTCCGTTTTAACTGCAGCAGCACTCGGATTGGCAGTGCAGACTGCTGAGAGTGATGATTTACAGAGCGAGGACTCAGCGGGGACTGCGGACACCCATTCCCCCTAACCCCGAATGGGCCCCTCCCTTGGCGTTAGAAGAGGCGGGTGACACTAAAGGGACGGCTGTCTGGCAGATGCCGAGAGGAGGAGACGTCGAGGGCCAGGCAACCATCTGAGACTGATTACCCTGCGACCGCTAAACACATCCACTCGTAAAAGTGTAAAAGTAAAAGTGTATCGAGTCAGAACACTTAAAAGAAAAATCAAACATGTAATATGGATCAGACTTAATCTACACGTTGCTCTCAGCACACAGTGTCCCTTGCAGTTTGCAGATATGTTCATTTATTCAAGACGTCTTTCAACTGTTTCCTGTAAATTTATCATACGATTGTTCTGTTCTTTAGTTCTGTGTATATTCTGCTGAGAAGCATTTCTAAGGGTCCTGTAATACTGTTCTGTATTTCATGTTCGGCATTTCATGTTTGGTAATGGGCAAGTAATACTCTGTACTGGGTTATAACTAACTGGGGACTGACTTAGGGTGTTTCTCCAATGTACCCTTTTCCTCTGACTTCTACTACAGTACCAGCACCAGAAGTTCCAGTACCTAAAGTACCAAGCTAGCTGGGGTAATTTTTACGTACGAACACTTTCTTGTAGACTGGATATGGAACACAACACAACCGCTGCCTTAAAGTAACAAACACAGAAAACAACAATAAAGTTAGAAAAAAAGTTAATAATGAATGCATGGAAAAAATCAAAAGATCCAAGGTTTGGTAGGAAGAACAAATACAAGATCAGGATGGCATGAAAAGAAAGAAAAGTATTTTGTATAAAATATTCATACCGTTCAATTCGGGAAAAATTCCAAATAATAATAAATATTTGGGTATTAATAAAGCAAAAATGGAGTTCAGCAAAAATTTCTCACAATCCTGTCTGAGTGATTTAAACAGCGAGGATGAAAATGATTATGATTGTCTCAGAGAATGCATGAAGCACTCATGCAAAAGCAGCGGAGGCAAGATAAAGCCTGATCTAGTGATGTAAGAATTACATGTGCATAACACGCAATGCTGGTATTAATATCACACCTTGTCCAGGCCTGTAATATACTACAGCCATTTTTTTGACTTCAGTACAAAATACCTGCCTTGTGCAAGGATGTCATTCAGCAGTGATACCAGTTTTTACTCAAGTTCAAAACCGGTACCTGGAAGTACTGTACTTTTGGTACTTTCTGGAATAAAAAATGTTCAGGATGTGTGAAAACTACCCATTTTCTGTCAGAATATCCAATTTAGTAAAAATGCTATAGTTGCCCACCATGAAGGTATTGGACGTGGCCAGTGGTGACCTCGGCGTAACTGACCAGGTGCAGGTCACAGGTAGGGTGACCACCTAGTTCATGTCAGGTGGGACACCATGAGCTACAACAGGGTTTGTAAACTACCATTTCAATCATTTCAATTAAAAGGTCCACGATTTCACTTATTGATTTCACTTAAGCACTGAGTTCCTGCTGTGTGCTGATTGGTCAGTCTCCTATAATCATGCATGTGTCACTAATGTTAATGTGAAACAGCTGGATGAGTCTTTGAATCAAGGAAACAAACCAGTAAAAGCACAAGAAGAATTAACTACAACAACTGATTAGCTAAGGAGCCTTTCAGTTTCAAAGTATTTGTAAAACCTGAAATAGCTCATAGGGTCCCTCCTGACATGGATTAGGTGGTCACCCTAGTCACAGGCCATGTTCGATCACAACAGCTCTGTTAGGGTGAAATGGATGACCAAGCTGAAGTTGTACTGCTCTAGACATGAGCAGTCAGAGCTTTCAAGCGTCCTTCAATCTGACTGAAAAGAATCTGTGTTTAAACACTAAAGTAACCTGCCAAATATTTACTTCATTCTTTGGCACTTTTTCATGTTGTGAATTCTTAAAGTTGCGGCCAAAAACATTTATTCTTAAATATTATCACTGAAGCGAGCTAGCCGGCGCTGGCAGTCATTTTAACTACACAGGAAAGAGGTCATATTTTGCAGTTTGCACATTTGGGCACAAATGAAACAAAAATATAAGATGCTCTGTTTAATCCTCCGATGCTCCAGTAGCTGACATCCTGACTTCTAGAGCAAAGGAACCAGGCTTTTCATTTGGGTGACAGGAGAACTCAGACACAAAATATTCATCCCTGGAGATCCCACTGCCTTGCTCTGTCTATAGAGAGCCCGTTACCCTCAAGAGGTCCCCACAACCACAGCCATCTACAGGAAATTTGGCCTGGTTGGCAAATTAGAGGCCAGGGGTCTCATTTATCAAAGTTGCACACCCACAAAAAAGACGTCCGAAATGTGAGTACACAACTTAGGCAAAGTCTCAGATTTATTAAACAAAATGTGAGGATAAAAGTGTATATTAATGGAAACTCAGGAGCAGGTGTATGCAACATTCTGAACAAATCATAAAAAGGTGACACCCTGCATAAATCAGGGAACTGCACATAAACCAACAAAATGACCACACACATCTCGATGATTCACACTATCAACATGCACCTTCACGCGACAAACAGTAAATATAAAAATGTTACCAGAGATTTATTGATTTTGCTAGTTCATGTATTTGGAGAATTTAATTTGCTGTTCCAAATACTACATCTTGCCACCTCTTCCTGTAAATGAAGAATATCTGTAATTGTCACTAGCAGGACTAAATGTGAATTAGATGTCCAACATTCACATGCATGAATTCCCTATAATCACGAGAATGTACTACAGCAATAATAGCGTTTTGCTGGCGACTATGTAAACAGAAGGATTAGAAGGGGACACCAAGATTATTTTTACTTTTACTTATTCCTGATTGCACTGTTATGTCTTTGCACTTGTATTTTTTGTTACTTTGCCCAAGATGACAAGAGGCTTAAGAGATGATTCAGATTTCCATTCTTTGACGATTAGGACTTGATGTGAACCCAGCAACAGGGAAATCAATGACTCGAATTGCTGTGCTATATCTGCAACACACAGAGTATACAACAAAACTGAGTACAGCCCTGGCACTAAAATGGTAAGAAAATAGAAATCCTATGCAATTAATACATTTAATTAATTTGTATTAATTAATAAATTAATTTGAAAAGCAAATATTAATTTGAAAAGCAAATATATTTGAATAATCTAACCTAATTTTCCTTATTTAAGAACCAATAACAATAAAGCCAATACACCCTAAATCAGTGACATTCCGTTTTCTTATTTTTAAATATTTTGTATGTTCGCCTTTATTGTTGATAACTGATTTGCTGGGCATGGATGATACTAGTCCTGCACAATACTGTGAGGAGGTAGTCTCACATTCTTTGCAGATGATTCTGTTCAGCTGACCTTTGCTGGAATAATACTCCAAAGGTGTTCCAGTGAATTCAACTCAACCATGATGCTGTCAGGACATTGACAAAAAGCTAAAAAGCCTGGGCCAACTTATGATCTATTCATTTTGAATCTCACATATCACATCAGTATCTCCTAACTGATGTCAAAACACCACACAATAAGGTATCCCCTACACTACCATTCAAAAGTTTGGGGTCACTTCGAAATGTCCTTATTTTTGAAAGAAAACACACAGTTTTTTTCAACGAAGATAACTTTAAACTAATCAGAAATATACGCTATACATTGTTAATGTGGTAAATGACTATTCTAGCTGCAAATATGTGGTGTTTGGTGCAATATCTACATAGATGTATAGAGGCCCATTTCCAGCAACTATCACTCCAGTGTTCTAATGGTACAGTGTGTTTGCTCATTTGCTCATTGTAATCATCAGAAGGCTAATGGATGGTTAGAAAACCCTTGTGCAATCATTAG
>JAODUD010000062.1:27207162-27219394 GCA_026784285.1 Stomatorhinus walkeri
GGGGGGGGGGAGTTAAATTTGAATACAAAGAAACCCTCCAAACAAACAAACAAATGCACAAAGGGACCCGCTCCCCTCCAACGAGGCGAGCACATGGGTGATACGGACACAGGGATCGTCCAGGCCCTCCAATTCCCAGCTGCAATTCACTTCTTCCCAGCTTATTGGAACAATCAAGTCACAGCAATTTATTCTTGTTTTTTTTTCCGGGGAGGAAATTGTTGTTGGGAGCAACAGTGACTCTCCAAAACAGCCCTGGGCTGCGTTCCTAAAGACCACCCTTCACATGGCACTCTTTAGGGTCATCTGCTTTGTGTATCCCAGTTATCCCCTGAAATGCTCAAAAGTTTCCTTCACATTTGGCCTGCAAGCCCAAGTTTAAAACATCGGGGGGGGAAAAACATGCGAAAATAAATCAACATGCAAGACATTAACATTAGGCGGTGGCTGCGAAACAGAGACAGCAATGTTAAGGGGCGCAGACTACGTAAACGTTCAGTGTAAAGTTCAGGATCATTTGTAGGATCCCAAACAGCATCCAGATGCCATATGGAACCTTGCATAATAATACAAATCCAGTTTTTATTAATCTCTGTTGTAGGATATGACTTCAGGAACAGCTATTAGAAATAGCACGGATCTGATAATGATGAAAACATCCAAACAAACGGCCATTACTGCCAGTAACAGACGCTTTTGAAAAGACAAGCCCAGTAGAGGAGGAGTTATCTAGAACTATAGTCGGTCCACTGCTTAGAGTGAAACATCATTACGCCCATTTCGGTTAAGATAAAGCGAGATGAGGCCTTAATAGCAGACGGCAAAAGCATCAGCGGTTTTACTTTTGAGCAGAATCCTCACAACCTAGTTGCAAAAACAAATTACTAGCAGCTAACAAAGTGGTTAATTTGCACCTTAACTCCATGAAGCATTCGATTAAAAGAGAGAAAATATTGGAATTCTCTTAACATGCATCTCAAAAACAGCATGAAACCAGATATCAGACCTAATAACGTAGCTATACGATGGGAACACCCCCCCCCCCCTATGAAAACAGGCAAAGTTAACTTGATGCAAGATAAAACATTTTTGCAACCCACCAGATGAGTAATTTGCCCTTAGAATATCCTGATGATTTGCTCACCCAGCTTTTCTGTTGATACATGACACACTCTCTCAGCAAGCATTTGGATCTTGTCCCTCATGGTGAAAAATTTCTGAAGGATCTCATTCCCAATTAGTCACCAATAAGGGGTTCAACAGAACAGGAAAGTTCATACATTCTTATTCATGGAAAAAAAATGATTCAGGTTGCACAATCTGGGAAGGAGGAAATACTTCATACTTCCATGGGAGAGCTTAGCTGATATAAATATGAGGACACTTCATAATGGGGGGTGAGTGCTAATGATGCGGAGCGACAGGAACAGCAATTACTAATTTGAGGGAAATTATACAGCATAATAGCATTCCTGGTATTTTACTGTATATCCAAAGTATCAAAAAATTATGTTAATACAAATCAAGTCTTCATAGTGGACAATTCCACTCACCTTTAGAGCAAGGAACTGCATCTGTAAATGAGGCATGCTGGTAAATATCTATGGGCTACTGCGCCTGTCATGATGAATGAACTGCAGCAGAATGAATGTTCATTTATTTTCTGACTCACTCAGCATGAAGGCACAAAGATAACAGGTGATGGGACAGGAGGGAGGGACAAGACTATTTCAACAGCATTTCTGATTCATAGGGGTGGAAGCAGCTCAGCATTCTAAGATGAGCCCGGCATCAGGTCACTGGTTCAAAAGGAATGGCAGACTGACACCCCCATTGGGAACTTGAGCAAAACCTTAACCCACCAAAACAGGCTCCAGGGGTACGGGATACATGGCTGGCCATGCGCTTGGACTCCAGGCTTGGCTCTAACCTGAATGTGTGTATAGCTCAAAGAGGAGAGCAAGTTGGGATATGCACTGTACCATAAATAAAGTTTGCTTTCTCCTTCTCTTTATAACAGACACAACAAACTTGCTTCATATTCAAAATACAGTCACAGGTATGAGTGGGGGGGCGGGGAGGGGGGGGGGGAGTTCCCTTGAAATCTCCACACCCTCTCGCTGTTTAGTAATTTCCTCCCGGACAATGTGTGTGGGAGAGAACGCTAAAATACTTCTACAGAACATTGAACAAATCATGGAGCAGATGATTCATTTCATCTGATACGCTCCAGTGGAGTAAAATGTCACCACATCCAAAAGGGAGATTCTCAGGGCACTGAAGAACAATGCTGAGTGTCCTCTGGCGAACCCAGCGTGAAAGAGGACACGTTCTTCAGAAACCGAGAAAAAGAAACTGTTTTCAAGCTTGAAATGCTTGTATCCGGGGAATAAAAAAAAATATTTCCACCCAAGCTGCTACCATGTAAGTGCATTGAATTTGGTTTATTAATAGAAATCTCAAGTTCATGTACTGATAATTTACATCACCTCTGAACACTGGTTTCATGAGAATCGACTGCAGTTCCAGCAGGATCAAGATCAGAATTTAATTATAAAAATATGAGACAAAAAGTATTCATAATAACTAAATACATAAATGCTGGAACCAGAAACACTGTGTTAGACATTGTGGAGTCTGATGTATGTAAGGCTATACAGTACCAGTTACAAGTCTGGACACAACAAGCTATCCACCAAGGTGAGTGAGTCATATTACATGACCTGACTATCTGATCTAAAAACAATAGAAATGGTTTTGGAGGAGTTTTACCAGAGTGAAGGAAAAGCAGCCATTACAAACATTACAAACTAAGGGGCTGATGAGGTGTTGACTAGGCATTGAGCATTCAACGAAATGTCCAGCTACAAGTGCAAGCAGCAGAGGAGCAGCAAGAGCTACAAGTCATCCTCTAACAAAGACCGAACCAGCAGGACAATTCAATGACCAGAAGTGCAACATTAAGAACATTCAGGGAACACAGAAAGGCACACAGCTACTAGAGGTGTTCCTGGAACAGATGGGTCTTCATGCATTTGTGAATGGCCAATGGGGACACCAAGACGACCTTCCACGTAAGGTCAAAAGTGGAGATCTCAAAACCAGAACAATCCCACGGTCATTTTATATCTAGTGAGGAATGCTATATTTATATAGTTTTGGAGTTAGGCATGGGATGTATGACAGTGTTGTGACATTCCCCAGTATTTAGAAATCCCAAAGGTATTATTTTTAATACCGTAAAAAATTCACACGCTCCTCTTTCCATGAAAGTGATACAGAGATGCTGTACTGAGTCGATGCATTTAGTGCACTGTCAGCGGTGACTGGAGTCTCACTTAAGTCAAATAATAATGTGCATGTGTAGGTTAATGCCAGAAAAACAAAACGTGCCTTGAATGAGCTGTAAATTGTTGGAGTTTACGTGGCTATTGTGATACCTAGTGTGCATGCAGCCTATTTTAAATCATTAAAAGGTATGTGATACCTACCTCAAATCCCCCAAAATCATCATCATCCATCCTCACAAGCACCTAAAAGACATAAAATACAAAAAATAGTGAAGAATTTAGACTTAAAAATATATTTGCGAGCAACAACCTTCAGCTCTACACACTGATGCAGGTTACATTTTCTGAACAAAAAAAAAACTAAGTTGGTATAAGCAAACAAATAACCGGAAAGAAAGTAATACAAAGATTGACACACATCTATGTGTGCATGATTTGTAAGGTCAAAAACAAAGCTGGATAGTTTAACACAATGCATCGACTCAACAATAGTACCCGATTAACTAAAACACCTGCTTTTACTTCAGTTCTGAAAGTAGTTACGTAGGTATGTGAATATACTAATAAAAATACAGATATATACAAATAAGTACACAAAATATATATGCATGAAGAAAAAAAGTGTGTACGGAAAAAATAGCATTACTGTTAGCCGGTAAAACACGCTAAATTTCTGTGTCAATCACAGGCAAAGTGGATCATTGGCAGGTATGGGTGAGAATGTCGCGATCGAACCTTTGCTCCCAGCAAATGGGTGGATGGCGTTTCCTCGTTCCCACGCACTGGCGGCATGACGTCATGCCGGGGCTGACTGAACACTCGCCGTTAAAATACCCAGGCTCCCCGCCGCGCGAGCTCAGTCCAGACGTGTGGTCCGCCTGTGTCACGCTTCACTTCGGCTCGCGCCCCGAAAAGAGCAAAATCTCTTTATTTGCCCTCCCAATTTGTTTTGGGACTCTCTCAGTGTTTCTCTTGGTTTCCCTTGATGGGACAGTTAACTCGCAGCACATTTTTACCCGCTGTTATTAAAAGCCGCAGTTTTAAGAAACGTCTATTTTTACGCCGTCGCAGTAAAGCCCGGGCTCTGGGTTTGGGGAGACGTCGTCACTGGCTTCTCGGGGTCCAGAGTCAGTGTGGCTACTGCAGGCCTCGTAAACATTCTCTGGTCTTTTTTGATTGCGGGAGCGAAGAACCACTCTCTTTTAAAGCATTTTCTCAGTCTGTAACGTTATTTCGGCGGCACTCTGGATCGCTTTAAAGAGTCCCCTCCTAGACGAGACAAAGTAATTATAAGAATCGCCCGAAAACTCGAAGCAGACCTCGACTCACTCCTAAACCTGCTGGTTTTGGCTGCGTGTCCCGCGCAGCATAGGACGTATGCTAAGAATCCCTCAGAAAAATACTGTTGAGCTGGGCGACATCGTCGGCTCTCAGGTACGCGGCATTTTTGCCCGGTACCGTCTCCGTTTCAGCAGCGAGCCGGCTGGCGCTCGCGCGCACGAGGGAGCGAGCGACGTGGACCCCCCACTCAACTCGCCTTGCTTGAATTAGCCTTCTCCGTTTGGCCTCGGCATTCTTCTGCCCTCATTGGAAACAATAGCGCAGACGTGAAAAATTTGCACTGACAGTTTAAAAAAGGTTTCATTGTGCGAGTGCACTTACAGATGGATTAAATATAATGGATGTTAAGCTATTTTGAACCCATCACACACAACACATTCAACTAGGAATTGGAAAAATAAGGTTGGTCCTGGGGGTCGAGATGGATTTATTAAAGGCCAGTCAATCAGTAACCAAGTTATTTAGGGGTAAATGTGCCATCCCCACATGGGTGACTCATGGAAATAGCCTGTGTATTAAAACGGGAATTTTCCTCTTTTCTTTAACATAAAGAGAATCATTTACACACAATGGCATACAATATGCAACAGATGTTGCCTTAAATCAATATTCAGAGAATGCTCCACATCCACTTTGGCCATCTTATTCAATCTCTGCAATCAACAAGTCTTAATAAAACCAGTTAAATTACCTCTCTCCCCCACTAATTTCCCAAACTTTAACCAAAGGGGCACCCAGAGAGGGTAAAAACAGAAACTAATAGAAATGACTTTTGTGTTGTCAACTTCCCAGTGCACTGAGTGCAGCTGGATGAAAAGGACACACTACAGTGTTCAGAGAGCCCAATGCAGTGAAAGGCCTTGGCCGGGATGGCAGGGAGCATCTGGAAAATGCACAGACTGCTGGATTCTTGAGAATTAAGGCAGCACGGAGGATAAAGGCGAGTGAGGAGTTACATGCAGGAGGCCCAGATTTTCTGCAACTGCCAAGGAATTTCGTGCTTCCCGGTACTGAAATGAAAGGCATTAGCAGGCTGCTGCAGGCAGGCAGGATACAGTCAATTTCATGACTACGCCTCAGACGGCGAGGCCCAGGACGTGGCAGGCCTTCCGGACCTCCACGGCCGTGCCGGGATTCCAGGAAATGGAGGAAGCAGGCCGGGGTGGGGGGCTGCCGTGGGAGCTTTGCCCTAGCGTCCACGGGAGAGTGTGGAGCACGTGTCCCCTTTGTGCGACGTGGGACAGATACCGTAACCAAGACGACTGCTGTTTGTGGAATTGATGTCCAGGGTCTATTTAACTTTCCATTATAAGAAAAGCCAGGATATGGCAGCACTGTAGCGTTGCACCTGCCACCCGAATTCCTTTTGCCTGTGACATATTGCTCAGTTGTTAGGCCATCGCAATGATCGCGATGATTGCAGTTTCAAGGCACCCTGTAAGTTTCAAGTTCAATAAATGATGTTTTTTTATTAATTATTATTAAGAACTCACTTGCATTTAGCTCAATAGCACAATGTACATATGGTGAAAATACCAAATCCTTTTTTAGGGGGGAGGGATTTCTCAAACAACCTAGAACTGACAACTCACAATTAGTCACAATATCTGAGAAACTCCTCAAAATCTCAGCTTTTCCCATCTTCCATAAGACAGGGTCCTCTTGGAGTCGCCCACATTTCATTCCTTCTCTATCTGACAAGGCCTGTTTAAGGAGCGCAATCTCACACTCTTCATGTTGTATTTAGTTATTTTTTAATTTTAGGATTCTACACACCTCAACAGACCTGATACCTCCCTGTTTGAAAATTCTTCATAAAACAGATGTAAAGAATACTAATAATAATGTATCCCAGCCTTGCGCCCCATGCTGCCTGGGATAAGCTCCAAGTCTGCCTGATCAATACAAGTGGTTAGAAAATGAATGGATGATATGGATGGACAAATCAAAGAACACCAGACGGCTCTATTCCATCATCACAGTGTTGATGAAGACTACAATTAGGGTGTCATTCTTAAAATGAGAAGCAGCCGGTATTCAGTACCATATAGAGACAATACAGAATAAATTATTTCAAGGACCTCAGGTTCAACATTATGGAAAACCGATGGATGCACAATTAAATATCTCAATGACTGTTCGTTTTAAGAAACATGTTCAAAGTAAACGTGCTTCACATAAGAGTACTTAGCTGTCTCCCACAAGCACGAACACAGACACAGATGTGTGCCACCCCCTGTAGCCACAGCCAATTGGCGGTACACTGTTTCACCATTTAATCGCTACTTTACGTTAAGTGGAGGACACACCATATGGGAGAGTTTTCTATGGTTGTAGCTCAAACTCTAGCCTTTTATTCTGTGCAGGAAGGCACCAAATGAGGAAACACACCAGCTGGGACTGGGTAACACCAACAGTATTAACAGGAAGCGGACATGTTGGGTATCTACTCGTAACAACAGGTTGGTCCTGATGAGACACTCGAACCCGTATCCTGGCACCTGGTGTCCAGTCTGATGCTTTTAGAGACAATGGGCATCATTCACCAATATTTTCTTAAGAATTCTCTTAATCTTGTTCCTACGAAATTTAAGAACAACCTACGTTGGATTCATGACGTGTTCTTAAGTAGCAGAATTAGTTGCAACTTTGTTCTTAAGGATGGTGTATTCCACATCTTCGTAACTGAAGGCGTGTGCCAGTTTGTCCTAATTAGCATAGGGAAACGCCCTGCAATTTCCCATAAAAGGGCATGAGACTGTAGAGCCGTGTGCAAGGAATGGCGAAGACACGCACAGGCTGTGAGCCGCTTGGCACTAAGAGAAAAAAAAAACTTCAGTAATGCTGAAGTAGAAGTATTAATACAGTAAAATCCCGTTATAGTGTACTAGCTTATAATTGAATATCATCTATAACAGACAAGATCCGCTGGTCTCAGCCATGCGCCTTTAAGAACATTCAGAAAAAGCATTGGATATAACGGACTGGGATATAACGGAATTTCGCTTATATTGGACAATTCGGTCCCCAGGGCCGCTTTTAGCTGTAGATTTGTTCGGCTATAATGGACATGCAGTTCCGCCTACAAGGCGTGTGGCGTGCTGGTGATATCCAGCGAAGATACGTAGGCAGGATTATTAATAGTCACGCATTTGGTCAGGTAAAGTTGGATTACTATATGTACAATATAATAATCTACATCACAAGTGTGTCTGCTGAGGTGTGGCATGAGTAAATGGTGTCCTGTAGTTCTGTTCTGGGCATACAGCAACTCTGGATGTAATGGACTGTTTTGCCAGGTCCCTTGAAGTCCGTTATAACTGGATCTTACTGTACTGGAGGTAAATGCAAATAGAAACATGTTATTTAGTAGCATAACCAGTGGATATAAAGCCCCCAAGAAAGCTGATATATGGAAAGATATCACCTTCTCTGTGAACGTTATGTGCCAAATAAATATAAATGATCTTAAACATGCTTCCCCTTCTCAGAGCACGATTGGCAAGCTCTTCAAGAAGTAACATAAATGCCATTTTGATAGCAAGGCCAATGCGCAGAAACAGACCTATTTATAATCCGCATGATCGCAGTTACTACCATGAAAATAATTTTTACAATTTAAAATTATGTTTTATATTTTACTTTTATAAATTATTCAAATTAAATTATTGAAATACAGTGGCACCGCAGAACTTAATCCGTTCGGATCGAATCCTCGAGTTCTGGAAGACCATGGAACAATGGAAGACCAATTAATTGGTTCCCGGCTCTAAAAATTACACCTAAATACGTTTTTTTAGCATTTAAACACAAAATGAACTGGATAAAACAAGAAGAGCATATACTGTACTAAACACATCTAAGCACATTTATCAAAACAGTGATTTGTCCAATTTATCCAATGTGTAAAGTTAAAAAAAAAAACAATGTGTCCTTCCCCGATTGGATAAGAATAAATTTCCATGACTTTTCCAAAACTTTTCCAGTACCACAAGAAATTTCTCAAAAACCCACAAGTTTACTTATGTAAACATAAATTAAAATAATAAAAATTCTTTATTTTTAAATGTATTTTATTATATAATTACTGTTACTATCTATCATTGTCTAATGTATTTTTTTTACTGTCTAAATATATTCAGCTAGTGTAAACATGCACGGTGCTATCATATAAAATGTGAATCACAGATGCAGTTTGCATGACTTTGATGTGACTCAAACAATATTTCAATGTTTGGGAAACCCTTTCATACACTTCTAAAATATACGGCCACTTGGTCAACCAGGATGGGCAGGTAGCTTTGGTATGACTGCTGGGTGGGGGTAGTTTCTTTGAAGATGAAACATGGGGGGCAGGGGGGGATCGTCCCGGTCAGCTCTGATCGGACTTTAATGAACGCGTGCTGTAAGCTCAGAGATTGATGCACGTCAAAAGAAAGGTCCTTGAATCGAAAACGTTGATATGATCCATGATTGGGAAAGAAGTTTGCATAGTGAAAAATGTACAATTCAGTAGAACCAGAATCAGTGGGCCATATGCACCGAAACGGCAGAGTATTCCAAGGACGTGGTCTCAACATCTTGAAAACCTTCCCCTCCAGCGCAAGTTTATTTTTAAATGGCCGAAGCTCTGAGTGATCTGCCCCTCAGTTCTGACATTGGGGGGCAGACACAACGTGACCTCACTAACACTTACGCTCTTCTCCTTCCTCAGCATCCATTTCGTGGGGGGGGGCAGAGGCTGACACAGAACTTCCATTACTGCCTTGGCAAAGATTCCAAAGTTTCACCAATAAAGGAGGAAATGAGACTGACTATTTCCTGAGTGGAAGTCAAAACCTTTCTATTCGTTTAGGGCCTGGCCGAAGGAGCGAAGAAAAAACGCTCTATTAACTCTTGGAAAGGCTTGGAACTTTCTGGATACACAGCCAGCTCAGATCTGCGCATACCTACAGCCAAGGATTAATGTTATCAAAACATTTTTCCCCAAAATAATTGCTTACTGCTCGCCGTTTGCATCATAGGGTACTACTTCTGTGGGGTGCTGTCAGAGGCAAGAGCGGCTACTTGACACGGACCCAGGATCTGAGATGTGATGTGTTCAGGGAGGACCTTGAGCCCGTGGCATTCAAGATTACACGCTAGGTCAGCATTGTGTGTGAGCTGCCATGCCTATGCGTTGCGTCCGCTTGCTTTGGCTGCATCCAGCCATTCATCTTCCAAATGCCTATCCAGGATAAGGCCTGGAGCCTACCCCAGTTAGCAAAGAGAATAAGGCAGAGGTGCAACACAGATAGGGGGCCAGTCACAGGGCACAAAGACACAAATATATCCATCCATCCATCCATCTTCTATTCAGATGCTCCTCAACATACGATAGGATTTATTGAAACGTAACCCATCGTAAGTTGAATACATCATAAATCAAATACAATACATAAATAAGTGAAAAAAATAATAACTGTCACCAAATTAGTAAATAACTGGTTAAACACAAAAGAGAAATCACAGCACGACACATCGTTAAACAAGCTGTTATGAGATGTCTAAGCTCACGGTCAGTACAGAGACCGGAAGCGGGGCTGGGAGGATGCTGCTATCGATCACATCATTACAGTATCATACGGCATATCAGTAGCCCAGGGACAGATCAGAATTCAAAGGTGATAGAGATACACCGATCTGATATTCGATCCAGACCTATTTCACGGATTGAGTATTGGCCAGGGGGCGGCATGGTGGTGCAGTGGGTAGCACTGTTGCCTCACACCTCAGGGACCTGGGTTCGAGTCTCCGCCTGGGTTCCATTTGTGTGGAGTTTGCATGTTCTCCCTGTGTCGTCGTGGGGTTTCCTTCAGGTACTCCGGTTTCCCCCCACAGTCCAAAGACAAGCTGAGGCTGATTGGAGTTGCTAAATTGCCTATAGGTGTGCCTGTATGTGTGTGGGTGTGCCGTGCGATGGGCTGGCCCCCCCGTCCAGGGTTGTTCCCTGCCTCGTGCCCATTGCTTCCGGGTAGGCTCCGGACCCCCTGTGACCTGGTAGGATAAGCGGGTATAGATAATGGATGGGTATTGGCCATGTGTGACCGATCCACGTCCTATACTTTAGTTTCTGCCAATCTCTAAAAAGAGATTGCTCCTATTTCACGTTAAATCTATTTGTACAGTCAATCACACGACAGCTGTTTCCCATTTTTTTTTTTGCGGCATTCAAAATTGAACACTAACACTGCCCCTCGGTCTTTTTTTGCCACTCAGTGGGTGTGAGTACAGTGACTTCCGACTGCTGTGACGTCCTAAAATGGAGAGAGCATGCAACCTCCACACACAAGGAGAAGCTAGGGTAGAGATTCGAACCCTGGTCCTAGAGGTGTGAAGCAACAGTGCTAACCACTGTTCCACCGTATCGCCCACTGTGTCACCAAAGTCACAGACTATGAGCGGTCAGAACTGCCAAGTTGCCGAACAGCATGTTTATAGACTGCAGATGGAAGCCAGAACATTCAGAAAAAAGCCATATGACATGGGAAGAGCATGCAAACACATGGGGATTCAAACCCACAACATGGAGGAGTGAATTTCAGTGCTACCCACTGAACAGCCATTACTGCCCCCTAACATGTACGGGTGGGGCACAGGAGGGCCTACAGAGCAATACATCAGGAAGCCTGTTCCTGCTTTATAAGACAATCACATCTGTGCAGAAAACCTTCAAAGGTTTGCTTATAGATATTTAATTTGTATAAACCAAACTACCCCTGGTTTATTTGACAATGAAAATACATAGTAATAATTTTCAATAGCAAAACGGACCATTTATTTAGCAAAATAAATTACACGCAGTCATGTTAACGCTGGGGGGGGGGGGGGGGAGGGATTCGAAAAGGACGGAATGGAAAAGGGACTCGAGGTACACACACCGTACGAATATTACCACATCGGGAAAACCTGTCTCCTACTTCACAGCACCTTTCCCGGGAAGATGGGGGCCGAGCGATGGAGGCAGGGGCCCACTTTTGGGGGCCGACCTCGGTCCGATTTATATTACTGCGACAATTATCACGCCGCGACCTGTTAATTTCCCCAGCTTGGCCGACGGTATCGAGGACAGATTTCAGACCAAGTGGGGTCCCGCCCCCCCTACAAAAACAAGCGCCTGAGTAACATTAATTTTACAGCCTTCGCCTCAGAAGCAAAGGCGGCATGCGGTATTGCACGGGGGGGCATATACCATGGCATAGGACAGGATTTGATATTGGGTGGACACAATAATTTAAAGGTCTATTTATTAGGGGGGATGAATGAAGCTAAATTAAATACTGGGGGGTACACATCCCCCATCCCATCCCCAAGCCCCTGTGTGCAATTCCAGGACAGGATTCGCTCTGTGGGCTGCACACCACTGCCAAGCATTCTGTCCAACTCATAAGCTAGGGGGGGCCGCCTTATCCTATTTAGAGGACATGTAGGTGGTTATTCGCAAACTGAAAGTGAAAAAGCCGTGGCTTATCGCTCTAGGAGGACAGGGAGCACTTATGAGAATGGGGGGGGGGGGGGCAGATCCAGTAATATTTTCCATAGTCAGACCAGACTGTTGATGT
>JAODUD010000062.1:27219423-27234024 GCA_026784285.1 Stomatorhinus walkeri
GGGGGCAGATCCAGTCATATTTTCCATAGTCAGACCTGACTGTTGATGTATTCCAGTGATGGGTGGGTGGGGCCTCGCATGACCCCGCCTCCGTCAGAGTGTGAGTTTCATTAAGGGTCCTCTTACGCCGGCATGGCCCAGTGACGCAGCCCAGGTGCGGTCTGACAGAGGGATTTCGGGTGAGGGGGCATCCCAGCCTGGGGTTTACTGTGCGGTGGAGTCGGGGACAGGGGCATGATTCATTAATAAAAGCAGGCACAGTAGTCCAAACTATGCATTTATAACTGCCAGCCCTGAGCTTCTCTAGCCATTATTATCAGCAGCAGATGTTTGGTTTGGAACAAATTCAGAAGAGACAGACTTACAAAAGACCAGAATTCTGTTTATCCAAATATGGCGGACCACCTATGAATTACTCCAAGTGGGGCTTAGGACCCATGGTTGGAAAGTCTACCAGTTCCATTCCTGTGATTGGCAAGGTGATGTCACCGTTGGGCCCTTGAGCGAGACCCTTAACCCCCAATCCACTGATGGCCTTTTGGATCAAAGCATCTGCTAAAATGAATGTAGTTTTACCATAGCATAGAATGGGCTGCCGTGCATCTCTGAAGGTCTTGCGTTTGTACTAGTTTGTACATGTTCAGATAGTAACTAGTACTTATCCCATAGCTGGTAGAGGGGTCTTATCACTCCTAGATCCTTGAGCAAGACCCCTAGTCCCAAAAACTGCTGCAGTGGCCCTGGATGAATGGCTGACCCCTAACTTTGCATTCACCTGTATATCTGTGTATTCCTTTCACAGCTAAGCAGGACAGCACATGTGAAGATCGAACGGAGACCACTACAGGTAACCAAACGACCTTTCACCTAACCTCTGCAATGCCCCCCCAGCCCCCAATCACTGCATTGCACTCATAAGGAACTAGGCTAAGAACTGTCAGCTTTTATTACTTGGATTTATAACTGGAATCTCGACTGATTCACTGACACAGTCCTGACTCCCCAGAACTCCACAGGGAACTGGCGGGGATGTGATGGATACCACAGTCCTGGCCAGTCCCACATCACACACGGGGATTCATCATTTGGGGAACGGGGGTCAACATTAGTGTTCGATAAGAGGTGCAGGCTCACTTCAGCGCGGTAGCGGCTGCAAACGGCAGACCTCACCTCGTGCAAACCCGCGACGGGGGAGGGGTCGAAGTAACCCGAGCTGCGTGTTATACGTGAATGTGGGGGATCAGAGAAACACGCAGAGTTCAAACAAGAAAAAAGATCAAAAACCGAACAATCGGGGTCTTTGTAGGCTGGCGCAAAATATCAGGAAAATGATGATGGCAGCACTAAAAACGTGGGGGGGGGGGGGTCACTGTGCCGTTCTGGGCCCGGCACGTTCAAAGTGGATGGCAACCTCCACCCCCAGCCACCCCCCAGGTTGTGAAGCTGTCCAGAGGGACCTGCTTGCCTCCATCTCACTGTTGCCAAGCCTCGTGCTCAGCGGGGAATAAGCCCCTCCCCCAGGGACCTTTACACTGAAAGAGATCCATTTAAAATAGCCTATGGATAAATAAACAGAGCGCCAGTTAACTGTAATTGGACAGGAAGCAGTCAGACACGGGCTCATTTTGGAGCAGATCCGTCGCAGGCCGCTAACGAACCCTGGGCCTACCTCTGGACTGACTGCTGGAAAGTCCCGGCTAAAGTCTCCTTCCTCCGACGAGTCGGTGACGTCTTTCTCGTTTTGAATTAGAACGAAAGGGAAGAGCAATTAAATAGAAGCCGACAGCCAAAAAGACTCTGCTGTGACCCACGCGATGCCCCATGCCTGGGCTGAGGCTCTCCGACAACCGCCTGGCCACAACAGCCTTATCCCAGAAGCCATCTGATCTGCATCTTTCGGCCAAGAGGCCGACATGCCGTAGCCTCCCCCCGAGGAGCCCATAGTAAGGTAAACATGTCGCCGCTCCCCTAATATATGGCACCGCTGAGACTCTCCTAGAGATTTATGCTCGTATAAAACATTCTAGGGCAATTGGCAAAGTGCAAGAAAAATCGCTTTAAATTTAACCGGACCGTTACGGCGAGACAGGGGCCGACGCGTATCCTCAGAACGGTGCGACGTGGAGAGAAAGCAAGAAGGTGAGCGGAAGACAGCGAATGAGGGAGCTTGCTTAATGCCAGTCGTAAAGGTTTTGAGGACAAGTCAAGAAGAACATACAGAAGGGACAAATTAGGGCATGGTGTGCAAGAGTAGGACAGGCTGGGTGAAGCTGCTCTCTGTACATTCAGACCATCACATTACACACACTCTTGTATCACCCAAGTGATTTACAGCAGATGCGTTTCATGAGGGCTGGACAAGAATGGGGTCACAGGAAGACTGGAGTCTATCCCCTAAAATCACAGGGGACCAAGGAGGGTGACGTCTTGGACAACATTCACCACAGGAGAGAATTAAGAAATTCTGGGCCTCCTGACAAAATCTCACTCTGGGACCCCGTATTATATAAAAGTTTATGTATTCAAGGCCACCTGTAAAATACCCCCCTTAATCGGCCCAGCATATCCATGCCCCTACTATACCGCTGATCACAGGTCATATACTCAGAATATTCACAGAAGTAACCCAAAGGTCAACACACAAACCTCCCCCCAGAGCAGGGAGAAGATACTGAACGCCAAAGCTGCAGGTGTGACATGACTGTGCTGTCCACTGAGTCACCAAACAACCATAAGCATAAACTCACATTTCTAACCTGGAAATCACACATCAAATGAAAACCACAAGGCCTGGAGCAAGGGGAGAAAAAGTGGACAGAATGAGACCAGGACCATTACGCTCTAAAAAACTGATATGCTCTATATGATGTATACAGTTTATTAAAAAAAACACCAGGGACCAGGGTTCAAGTAGCTCTGTGCGTGTGGAGGGGGTTATGGAAAATGGATGGATGGTTAAATAAAAGATAATTAGATAATGAGAAATATGTATACAGTTTAATATTAAACAGGAGTTTAGATTTTTATGGCTAATGGCCATCATGATGTCTGTGAAGGCCACTTGGGGAGATCTCTGGGAGTCATCAGCATCTTCCCTCACTTCAGCTGATGGCTCTCCACCCTCCAATAAAAGCAGGAGTAGCTCTTGGCTCCTGTCTGGGTTAATGTGCTGCACTGGTCTTTAAGAGCAATCGAGCACAAACTGTAAAAGGGAAAGTCCTTGAGCAAAAAGAAATTGGTCACAGTCCACTCCGAGTCGAAGTGTCTGACTGCGCTCATATGGCCACCTAAAATGAGGTGTGACTTGAAAATGCCCTCGTAAAAAAACGGCCAGTCCTGGCGAACATCTGAAGTGAGATTTATACCGGGACCTGAACATCCAGAAGCTCTGCAGGAGGCCGGGAGGGTTGGACGCTCTCCTGCTGAACGCAAACGCTTTTCATTTTACACTGAGAAAATAAACACGACTGGCTCCCTTTTTCTTGCCACGTACTTCGAGACATGCTAGGTCTCTGAATTCTCTCCACTTGCCTCTCAGGGGGATGCGACCTCGGGGTGGAAGCACAGGGGTGGGCTAACTGGAGAAGACTAGTGAGGACTTAGTAGCTCTGCTGAAATCTGCTCCTTCTCACGGTGACATCTTTGTAAAGGGTTTTCCAGAGGGAGATAAAGGGCTCAGGAGACTACATTTCCCATTAGGTTTAGTGCAGCCCAAAAGTCACCTGACTGTTCTTACAGTAGCAATGAAAAGTTTTACTGGTGAGCAACACTCCCACTGGAAAGAAAAAACGGCTAAATAAAAATGCTTGAATTTATTCTGTAGCTGAGAATGAATCTGAGAAAGATTTCAAAACTTGTTTTGTGGGGGCGGGGATTATTTAAAAACCTCATAAATGTCACATTCTGGCCTCCACTGAACTTCAAGCTTGACATCACAACCTTTGTTGCCAAGATAAAAAAAAATAAGCCAAATCCAACCTACATGAAAGGAGCTCATTCTCATTCATGGTGCACGTAATTTACAGCGTTACAGGATGGCATTAACACTGAGAGTGAGCCAGGAGCGAGGCTTCCTGTTTGAGGAGCACCTTGAAGCCTTCGGCGAGTAATGGGGGACACTTTCACGGCTCCAGAGTGGGCCACCAAGGCCGTTCAACAGCACTCTTAAAATAGAAAATGCAAACACACCGCACAGCAGGAGAGCAGCTCCAGTACTTAAGGCTTTCTGGCAATATTTACTAGTTTAGACCCATACAGGGAGGGCCTGCATGCTTCCATGGAACCTGGGCAGCAGAGGAGCCACAAGTGGCTAGATAATACCAGGTAAAATTAAGAAACTACTCAGCCAAATTAAAGACATGAGATTACTCCACAAATCTAACTACTTCCCATCTGCATTTTTCTCATTAACAAGTGACTCCTTTGAATCGGGCAAATAAACAGTGTCTGATAGATAGCTAGTTACCAAGTGACTGCGATTATGGAGTTATGAGATTAAAGGGCTAAGCGAATAACCGCAAAAAGCTTCCCAAAAATGACTATGGATCTATCGAGTCTCGTAGTACAACGTGGTTTTCAAATAAAAAAAAAACACAAACACAATGTATTGGCATACACAGGAAGGGGTTCTGACAGACAGTCCTTTCAGGGATAGATTTCACTCTGGATAAACACAGTGAGACCCTCTCTGGCGGCCGTCCTTACCCACACAAACACAAACACGAGCGTTGGTTAGCTTCTCTGTGGTCCAGCTCACACACTGAGTATCCCCTTCACTCGAGCAAGCGTCTGAGCATAGACCCCCCCCTCCTTTGCTCAGTGAGGCCTAGACTGTGACGGACATCAGCCGAGTGTTGCTCCTCTGAACAAGTCCCCGCCTTGTGCCCAAGGCTCACGATGGAACCCTGCCCACATCAAAGCTTTGGGTTGCCAAAGCAGGAAAGAACTCGAGTTCATCCCTGTCCTCTCGTCTTTGTACTAGAAGAGATAATACCACATACAGGTGCTGGTCATATCATTAGAATATCTTCAAAAAGTTGATTTATTTCACTAATTCCATTCAAGAAGTGAAACTCACTCCACATAGACTGATATATTTCACGTGTTTATTTCTTTTAATTTTGATGATTATGACTGACAACTAATGAAAACCCCATTTCAGTATCTCAGAAAATTAGAATATAGTGAAAAGGTTCAGCATTGAAGACACCTGGCGCCACACTCTAATCAGCTAATTCACTCAGAACACCTGCAAAGGCCTTTAAATGGTCTCTCAGTCTAGTTCTGTAGGCTACACAATCATGGGGAAGACGGCTGATTTGACAATTGTCCAAAAGACGACCATTGACACCTTGCACAAGGAGGGCAAGACAGAAAAGGTCATTGCAGAAGAGGCTGGCTGTTCACAGAGCTCTGTGTCCAAGCACATAAATAGAGAGGCGAAGGGAAGGAAAGGATGTGGTAGAAAAAAAGTGTACAAGCAATAGGGATAACCGCACCGAAACAAAACCCATTCAAAAATGTGGGGGAGATTCTCAAAGACTGGATTGCAGTTGGAGTCAGTGCTTGAAGAACCACTCTACACACAGACGTATGCAAGACATGGGTTTCAGCTGTCGCGTTCCTTGTGTCAAGCCACTCTTGAACAACAGACAGCGTCAGAAGGGTCTCGCTTAGCTAAAGACAAAAAGGACTTGACTTCTGCAGAGTGGTCCAAATTTATGTTCTCTGATGAAAGTAAATTTTGCATTTCCTTTGGAAATCAGGGTCCCAGAGTCTGGAGGAAGAGAGGAGAGGAACAGAATCCACGTTGCTTGAGGTCCAGTGTAAAGTTTCCACAGTCAGTGATGGTTTGGGGTGTCATGTCATCTGCTGGTGATGGTCCACTGTGTTTTCTGAGATCCAAGGTCAACGCAGCTGTATACCAGGACGTTTTAGAGCACTTCATACTTCCTGCTGCTGACCAACTTTATGGAGAGGCAGATTTCATTTTCCAACAAGACGTAGCACCTGCACACAGTGCCAAAGCTACCAGTACCTGGTTTAAGAACATGTATCCCTGTTCTTAACTGGCCAGCAAACTCGCCTGACCTTAACCCCATAGAAAATCTATGGGGTATTGTGAAGAGGAAGATGCGATATGCCAGACCCAACAATGCAGAAGAGCTGAAGGCCACTATCAGAGCAACCTGGGCTGTTATAACACCTGAGCAGTGCCACAGATTGATGGACTCCATGCCACGCCGTGTTGCTGCAGTAATTCAGGCAAAAGGAGCCCCAAGTAAGTATTGAGTGCTGTAGATGCTCATACTTCTCGTGTTCATACTTTTCAGTTGGCCAAGATTTCTAAAAATCCTTTCTTTGTATTGGTCTTAAGCAATATTCTAATTTTCTGAGATACTGAATTGGGGTTTTCATTAGTTGTCAGTTATAATCATTAAAATAAACAAACACTTGAATATCAGTCTGTGTGGAATTAATGTATGCATTATACAAGTTTCACTTCTTGAATGGAATTAGTGAAATAAATCAACTTTTTGAAGATATTCTAATGATATGACCAGCACCTGTATAAACCTGCAACATTAGTATGCTTGGGGGGGCAACCAGTTGACCTTGGAGATTTTATTCTCTCTACTTGGGACTTTTTGATTCATCTGGCTTTATTTAATTCATTTCTTCATCTTCTCTATTCCCCATTTTTTAATTATCCTGAATAATTGATGCAGAAATATATCATAATCCAACCAAGTAAATGCCTCAGGGTAACTCTGGTGTGAAAGGTACTCTATAAAGATTTATTAAATTGAATTTAATATTGTTATGTTGATAATGGTCCATTTGACAGACTCAAGTACTGAATACAGTACTGCACTCATACTTACAGCCTAAATACTGACAGACAAATAGCCATGTATTACCGCTAGAGAACCCTGGACTAACTTAACGGTTTGTGATAAACTTCTAATGGGTGTTTAGTAGAAGCAAGCAGCCAAGATTTACTTCTCAGCTTTTCTGTTCCACTTCTATTGACATTAAGGGAATAATATTAAATTCAAAGTTATGTTTGTTCAAGGATTAATACTCCAAAACACGTCCCAGGATCCATCCGGCATGGCAAACTGAAAAATTATGAAGACCCTGGCCAGAAATCAAATAAAACTCATATATAAATAAAACTGTCCACCAGTCAAATTTATAAGTTTGCCCCCACACAAAACAGACTCCACAAAAGGAAACTGCAATTTCAGGCCAAGCTAAGTCCACGGCAGCGGCCATATAGGGCAACAGTTGAGTGGGTCTCAGTAAATCTCCAGTCTTTTTAAGAGCGAGGAAATAGGTTAACCTTGTCCAATCAAACACACGCTGAATTCAATTAGGTAATTATGGGCTCAGGTACAATGAAAACCAGAACGCCCTGCACCCTTCAGGACCGGAGCCACGTAATTCTGGGTCCAAACACCAGGTGCACTTTGTGACCACAGTTCGGTTGAGCGTGTGGGGGGAACGGAACTTTCATGTGGTCCTACATACACCGCAGGAGGAGAAAGGCTGTGGGCGGGCGGCCGCTGGCCTGAGCGGAAAGTTCATCCGAGGGGAACTGTAGATTTGGGAGTACCTTGGATATAACTGAATGTCTACACACGCACGCACACACGCAAGCGCGCGCACTCACACACATACACAAAAACAAATGTCCCAGAATTTCAGGAGGACCCCATGAACATTGACAACGCTGAGCTCTAGAACGGAAGATGGACGACAACCAGAACTATGCGCAAGTTTTCCTGCTTTCAGATCTATGATGAGAAACCATTTGTTAGAATAACATCAGATATCTGACCAACGGGTTGAAGAAAAATCTAGTGCAGGCTCGGGTGTGATTTTGATCCATTCTTCTAAACAGAGTCTTAAAACCGTGCTCTCTTGACATGTTAAACCAATGTAAATTGAATTCGCACTTGGTACGTCCAGGAAGAACAGCAACAATCTTTAGAAAGAAAATCAAAGATCATTTCCATTGAGGACTTCAAAAACAATAAAAACTATTTTAAAATACATTGAAGAATATTACTATTCTAAAAAACACACTAAGGTAGACATCAGACAGATACATAAAGTATCTTAAGTCTGAAATTCAAAATAAAACCTTGTACTCCATCTTAGGGCCTTAATTATACAGTATAGTAATTTTTCTACAAATCTGGTGTCTGTTCTCATCAGATGACACACAGCACAACCAACTGCAGCTCATCTGAAGCACACCGCAAGCTTGTATAATGCTGCAGTAGTACCACAAGCAAAAAGGGGTATGGTGAGACTTTCTGGACACCGCGACTCCCCACGCTAAGTGGCCCATGACACGCTAAGCCAACGAAGAACTTTCCTGACACCATGCCTAACAAAATTAGCACAAGTGTGTCCAACTTCAAAAATAGGTAGAAGAAAGATGACACCTTTTCGCACCCAGTTGAAATGAAACAGACTTAAACAAAGACCTGAGGCCAAAGAAAAAGTTTACATGGACCAACCTGTTAATCTGCATCATAGACAAATTGGTACGAGACCAAAACGACCTGGCTGGCAAAGTGACAAGGAACACACCTTACGTTTCATACAAAGGCTAAGGTGAATTATATAGTGGAGACAGTTTACACATCACTGGCAAGAGTACACATCACTGGCAAGAGTCTCCCTGTCGTAATTCAGGACATCGACCTCCAACGGTGTCTGCGGAAGGCACACAGCGCCATCAGAGACCACAGCCACCCAACACGCCAGCTGTTGAGTCTGTTTCCATCTGGAAAGCCATACAGTAGCTTGACTGCTCAGACTACCCAGACTCAAGGACCGTCTCTACCACCAGGCCATCAGACTCCTCAAATCCAACACTTAACACTACAAACATTTACTGGAATTATATTCAATTGTTCCCCAATATGCTTTTATAATTTTTAATTCATTTTATTTTATCATCTTACTCTCCAATGCTGAGAGACTTGTTTTCCCCTTTATCCTCTTGTCCAATCAGTAAGTAGTTAGAAAGTAATTCTGCCTCTTATCTGCCTCCTATTCTGCCTCAGCTGGGTTAGTACATACTGATGGGCTATTAGAAGGTTTTCTGTCACCAAGGTGTCATACAAGAAACATCTCATGATGGGAAAAAGCAAAAACTTCTCCCAAGACTTTCGCAACTTGATTGTTGCAAAACATATTAATCGAACTGGTTACAGACGTATTTCAAAACTTCTGAATCTTTCAGTGGCACCATTGGGGCCATTATAAGCAAGTAGAAGACACATTACTCCAGCATCAACCAGCCACGCACAGCAGCTCCTCACAAGACTTCTGACCAGGGAGTCAGCAGGAAAATCAGAAGAGCAGCCCAAGAGCCAAGGGCCACCCAGAAAGACTTGGAAGCAGCAGGCAATTGTTACAGAGCAAACAATAAGCAATGCACTCCATCAAAGCCTCTGTGTGTGCTGAGGTTATTTTAAAGTTTGCTACACAAAATTTGGACATAAAAATACTGGGAGAATGTAATCTGGTCCAACAAAACAAAAAAGAACTTTTTGGCTGTCATATTACACACCATGTCTGGAAGTGAAATGGTACTGCACATCGCAGCAAAAATGGCCGAAACTGCAGATCGCGGCAAAAACAGCCGAAACTGCACATCGGGCCAAAAACGGCCGAAACTGCACATCACGGCAAAAAACGTCCGAAACTGCACATCGTGCCAAGAACGGCCAAAACTGCACATCGTGCCAAAAACGGCCGAAATTGCACATCGGGCCAAAAACGGCCGAAACTGCACATCGTTCCAAAAACGGCCGAAACTGCAAATCACGGCAAAAAACATCCGAAACTGCACATCGTGCCAAGAACGGCCAAAACTGCACATCGGGCCAAAAACGGCCGAAACTGCACATCACGGCAAAAAACATCCGAAACTGCACATCGTGCCAAGAACGGCCAAAACTGCACATCGGGCCAAAAACGGCCGAAACTGCACATCACGGCAAAAAACATCCGAAACTGCACATCGTGCCAAGAACGGCCGAAATTGCACATCGGGCCAAAAATGGCCGAAACTGCACATCACGGCAAAAAACATCCGAAACTGCACATCGTGCCAAGAACGGCCAAAACTGCACATCGTGCCAAAAACAGCCGAAACTGCACATCACGGCAAAAAACATCCGAAACTGCACATCGTGCCAAGAACGGCCAAAACTGCACATCGTGCCAAAAACAGCCGAAACTGCACATCGCGGCAAAAACGGCCGAAATTGCACATCGGGCCAAAAACGGCCGAAACTGCACATCGGGCCAAAAACAGCCGGAACCGCACATCGCAGCAAAAACGGCCGAAACTGCACATCGCGGCAAAAACGGCCGAAATTGCACATCGCGGCAAAAACGGCATCTCATGGTGCTGGTGGAACGATGACTGGGGCCATGTACCAAGATTATGAGGACAATCCGTTTTGACAAATGGGTCAAAATCACACAGAGCGCTGCAGGCCATTAGTTTCTTCATACCGGTACAAACAAAAGCTTCTCCACTACGTAATAAAATTCAGCCAGTGTATTCAATACTTAATTACATATGACTTTATATTTGTGGATTTCTTGAGTTAATACCAATGTTTGATGAAAAAATCATGTGAATAGCCTCACTGGAAATATATTTATGAAAAAAATGCTGATGTGTTCAATACTCATTTCCCCCACTGAAGATGGTATTACAGTAAAGACCCACTTGACTTGATTAAAGGTATCTCACTAAAAATCTGAGAACAGGAGACATTTCTTTGATTCTTTGAAAGTGTTACACGTTATATAGTACACCTGCAGTCATGCCATGTCCACTCACGACTGTCAAGAGGTCCAGATTTTAAGAGCTCTGTGACATCAGACTCCGGAGGAAGCAAAGACTCGAATCGATGTGAAGAGATGGAGTGTCAAACCTGAGATCCTAAGGCACGGCTCTTCAAATCTAGACCCTAATTCCAAATCCTGGTCTTGTTTTCAATTTTAGTAGATTAACAATTAACTTTTCTGATTGGCCACAGAAACTTCATACCTGGCTTACAGGTAATGGAAAGCTGGAAAATCAGCACTCAAACCTTGAGGACCGTGATGTGAATACCCCTGACCTAAGGGAATACCCCTGAATGACAGTGAAAGCATCGCCATTCGCAAAAGCACAGATAACAGCAAAAACACTAATTCAGCACTTCTTCTTAAAATGTGTTCCTTTAAAATAAATATTTGTTATTATACTGTTAAAACAATCATCATCAAACATCAGGATAATTTGTACTTTAAGCTGCTGATGAATATTATCAAAACTAATTTTGTTCAACAAAGATGCTAGGGTAAGCAATTACAACGTTCGGTTGTTTCCGTGAAAACTGTGTCGTGTTCACCACTCCTGTAACTTCCTGGGGATGTCTTTCTAAAATACGACGTTGCTCCTCAGATATCCCGGAACACACCGTTCGCAACGTCTCTGCATTTTGGAGGAGGAGCTTGCCCTCGACTATATCAGTGTAATGACGATATTCATACCCGCTAAAAGCAGCATGCAACATCACACATACGTGCAGTTTTCCATGCTTGCATTGCACCTCAATCGTCGCCATAAGCATTCAGGTATAAAATGCATGTTCGTAGATAATATAAAATTCACTTCGTAGGAGTATTAGAGTTTGGTGGAATCACTCACTATCAACTTTAAGTAAGTGATAAGTGATACATTTGTTTTTGCGATGGCACCTTGTACTTGCACAAGAAACTTTTTGGAGCCTGATCTCGCTTTCTACTTCGCTGATGAAAGTGAAACGGATTCATGACATCGGTGTAGTATTTTATTAGTATTGGTTTCTTTAAATAAGCATTCGTGTAGGTAAATACATTATATAAATCATCAATAGTAAATGAAATGATTTACCAAAACGCTGGTCTTCCTCTCAGCCGGTGAGTGTAATGATCTGTACCTGAAGCAGGAGAGGGCCGACCCGGAAGTGTAAGAGTCGCCGGCTCCACGCGCCTTACTGGAGGGAGGATCGGATCGGATAGGATCGGATCGGATCGGACCGGACCGCCGACGTGCTCGTGGGCATCGTGGTCTCTTCGTTGTTTCAAGCAGCATCTTTATTCGTCTGCTGCAAATAAACGTTAAGCGAGGCTTTATTAATCTTACAGTGTATTGCATTTTTATGTTTAACCCAGCAGTAACCTGTTATCTAACTGAAATGGTGTCGATGTATACGAAATGTACTAAAAATGTGACCGTTTATTTAATATCATCCAGGGTCCTTACACCTTCAGTCTTAAAGATATCGTTTGTTACTATGAAAATGCCCCCAAAACTCACTTAGAATATGTTAGTAACCTTTTTTATTTTGTATGGGAAATGTTTTTTTATTTTTACAAGCAAATATTTCTAAATTCCTCTCCATGCTTCCCATTTTCCTAGGTGCTTCTCCAATAAAAAGTGACTCTGTCTCATCCTATCCCATTTTGTCTTATCTTATCCCTGTATTAATACTTAACATCTACACAAATCCTCCTTCCTGAGCCGCAACCCATCAGTCCACAGATTCTTGGCAGGAGCTGTGACTCTCAGATCACAGGCCGTTAAAAGCCATTGCAGTCCATTCCTTATTTTATTTGCCGAAGGTAGGCTAATAGGGGCCTCTTCCTCGTGGCTCCTGCTTCCTCCCGGGGGGTGGACCAGCCCTTTGACCGCAGTCATTTCCTTGTCTTCCATTCTAGGACAGCTGATTTAAATCAATCTCCTTTTCAGACTGGCCAGCCTTAGCAGTAATCTGTTTTAAGATAAGGAAAGATTATTGATAAAGCACATTTTAAAGTCAAGAATTCTAATAATGTCTCTTAATGCAGCGCTTTACTTTTGTCATGCCCCACACCCTTGGTGTAGAATGTGGCCTAATGGTTAGGGAAGTGCAGTTGTAATGGAAAGATTGTAGGTTCGAATACCCACCCAGTGAGGCGCCGTGAGCAAAGCACTGCTCCCCAGGTGCTGAATTAGCTGCCCCCTGCTATGTCACGACATCGCATATGGGATAAATGCAGAGGGCACATTTCGTTGTTGTGCTGTGGCGTGTCAACAATGATCACTGATCACCAAATTCCAGTTTAAATAACAAGATTGCAAGGACAAGTGACTGAAATGAGGTTTCTCGTATAAGCTGTAGAGTGAGGGCATTAGTAGTAGTCACTGCTTCTTCACATTAACAGGAGCCAGTTGGTTTGGATGTCTTGGGAATCTTACATGGATGCTACTTGGACATGTCCTAATGGAGCTGGAGAAGACCCAGGACACGCTGAAACAGATGTATCTCCCAGCTGGCTTGAGAACATCTAGGAAATCCCTAGAAGTCTGTGTCCATGAAGAATCTCCCATCTGACCTGCTCAACATGCTGCCACCATGACCCTTACCTGGAAAAGTAGTGGGAAAATGATGATGATTAAATCCAACCTTGAATTTTTAAATAAAACGGAATCCCAAATGTCACAGGTTGATGTCTTGCAGGCATTCTTCCTGTAATGCACTTCTGACATATTAAGGTTGTATTCAAAACAAGAAAGGCACCAATCTATTTGAGGTAAACGTCTTTAGTAGCCTTCCAATTAAAAGTGAAAATGACATATTCCAGAATTTTCCAGGCCAATCAGATAATCCCTACATTCTAAGGGAGATTTCTCTTGAACTCTTTGAAGGGCATAATATGAAACATCTGACATAAAAACATGCTGCATGTATTAATTTGTTGTCACAATAGTTCTAAATCATACAAAACTGATTAACATTCACTTTATTTTTTCAGAAATAGGTTTGTTCTAGAAAGCTCTTTAATTAAAACATGGGAAAACAACAAGAGGGGGGTAATTAAGTAACATTTCAAGTTAACAAGTTTTCCAGTGGAATATTTCTTATGTTGACAAGTTCAGAAATAACAGTTACTCCTAACTTTAAACATATGAAAAGAACAGTTTACACAAGATTACATGCTCGCTTGCTGGTTTTGATAACAGCTGCTTGTGAAAAAGAGACCGTGGTTTTTGATGGTGATGGTGCATCTGTGGGAAAAAGCAGTTCGTAGAGCAGATATGACAGTTACATGGGCATTCTGGGTAGCCAGAGCCATCCTCCTCTACAGTATTTCCTCTTATTTAACTATGTTATAACTTGCCATTTCAGTCGTGCATTGGCTAAAGTTAAACCAAATTATATCCATGTATACATTTTTCAAAACAAAGGCAGACTCTATTCTAAAGTGATTTGGACATAAGTCAAACCAGACAATAAAGTGTAAGCATCCATCCATTCATCCTCCAGCGGCTTACTTACCCTTTCCTAGCAAGCAGAGGACATAGGGAAGGGAACACCCTGCACCGGATTCCGGTCCAATCCAAGGCACAGGCACTATGAGAAAGTTCAATTTACCAGTTCACCAAATTACATGTCCTTAGACTGCAGAAATGAAGTGTTACGATCCCCAGTCTAGGGTTGGAGATCGCCAGAAAGGTGTATGTGTAGGAGAGGGGAGGACGGGACAAATCGG
>JAODUD010000062.1:27239521-27252565 GCA_026784285.1 Stomatorhinus walkeri
CCACCCCCCCCCCCCCACACCCCCACCCCCATCCTCTGTTTCTGGCAAAGCACAGAAATAGCAGGTTTTCAACACTGGCAGTATAACATGTTCAGAAACACATGCTTTTGTCAGCTTGGCTCTTTCATAATTCTTGTGGTTAGTTTACTGTGGTTTCCATTTGGAAAGGTGTCCTTTGATATGATGTTAAAGTGGCCTTGTGTAATTCATAACTCTTAATTTTTCTGCCCAGCTGTGTTTAGGGACAGCTGAGCGGGGGCCAGCCTGTGGAGGACAGCACCAGTGAAGAATGGAGTTTCCAGTTGAAACCAGAGGGAAGAGGCTGCCAATGAACCAGTCTTGTTTTGAGGTATAAAGTGGGTGCAGACCCAGTGTTGATTGGACCCTATTGCTCATTTCCATTTCTGGAATGGAAGCCGGCAGAAAAGTAAACTGTACAACAAAGAGGCTGGTCCTACTCTACATGGACCATCATGGACAGCCAGCATGGAGATTGAAGCCATGCTCTGGCATCTGTCTGCTTGGAGATGAAATAGTCTGGATTCTTCTCATGTTTCACATCTGACTCTTCAACACAAAGGAAATCAGACCCTACCAGTGGCTATTAATAGCAGGGACCACAGACGACACCATATATTGACATTGGTGCCTGACATGTCTCTGTGTGTGTGTGAGCTCTCCATGTTTTGGGGAGAATAGGTTCCACCTGGGAGCCATTTGATGAGGGTCCCCTACAATGCTCTTCAGGATTCTTCTCCACCTCAGTGACCTAAACACTTGCATTTAATTTATTCTTGGTCTCAGAGACCTAGGAGAGATATGATGCATACACTATACATCTTCCTGTTAACGTGACTCAAACTAATTAGGAAACTCACTGCTGCTTATTTCTTGAAGTATGTCTTTTGTTCCTGTATCTAAGGATTTTTGTTTATAAACGTATCATATGCATCATACCAGGAAACACAGGGAACAAAGCAGAGGATACCATAGATCAGGGGTCGCAAACTCCAGTCCTGGGGTGTCGGAGCCCTACACAGTTTTTAACACACTTGATTAAACTCAGTGTGCTAATTACCACACAACTCTTGAGCAGAATCATTTGTGGTGGAACAGGGAAAGAATTTAGCTACACATGGCGCCGGCTCCCCAGGACTGGAGTTTAACACCCCTGCCCTAGATGGTGTACCAGTGATGCAATTCACCATGTTTCTGGAGTGTGGGAGGAAGTGCACACAAAACACAGGGGAAATGTTCAAAATCCACACAAAACCCTCAATTCTGGCAGTGCAACAACATGCTCAAGCCAATGAGCTAATGTGCAACAAATACACTCATTTTAAGTAAACCAGAACAGTCACTGCCTTTGTAACTGTCTTTAATTTACTAAATAAAATAATTAACTGGGCTTTGTTTTTCAAGTTTTGTAGTATGAGTTACCCTCATGCGCATAAATACAGCATGTTTTGGGTAATGATGTCCAGAGACAATTTTGTTGTTGAAATGAGAGTAAGCCATGAGCAACAGTCGAGAGTATAGTTCATTATATTCAGGTGAATCTAATTACAGTTTATAAGAAGCAAGATTAAAAAAAAAAACTTTGTTGATAATTTGTAAAACTTGGAATGAAGTGAATAGTAACAATTTATAATAAACTCCCAGAGGCCAATGTATTCCAAACGTTAACATAATATGAGACAAATTAAAATTAGTAAAAATATTTTGTGACTTTATAATGTGCTTTAGCTGATTGTTAGGTATTTGATCAACCATTTCTAAATGTTGAATGAATAAATGGTTATTTTACTAATGAACCACATATTCTAGGGAAATGCATATACTGTTATGTCCGCAGGCCTTTTTTGTATTAGTAAATGAATGTTGTTGGTTGCTTTTATTGTGCTTTTCGTACAAATAGAAAGTGACTGAGAGGTGAAATTTAATTCCAGTACTTAAAATGAGAGTCCCAATTATCTTCATTTAGGACAAGAGGTAATGGGAAATGAAGAATGAATGAATGCGAGTAATTTTATGCTGATTAAAGGAACTGGAAAGATAAATCAGGAGCAGTCCTTCCTTGCATGAACACTCATGGCCTAAGACAGAATTCTAGGAAGTCTAGTATTTTCCAAGTAGAAGCTCCTGATGGCCCCACAAGCTTGCCTTGTTGTCTTTCAAATAGCCATATTCTATATTATCCCAAAGTGTGATGCTAGACCCCTCTCAAAGGGGTGGAAGTGCAGTCAGTGAGTTCAGTCTCCCATACACCGTGCCAAACCTGGTGAATAGGGGGAGCAAGGCCACAATAACTATCCAAGACCCCTCAAGGTGGCAGAACTTGACAGGGTTGCTATAGTGCAGTTTGGGCAAAAGCACTTACCTGAGGGGTGAGTGAAATATTCCTCATTACATAGTTGGTCTCTGATGAATCAAGGATGAAACCAGAAATTCCGAACTCAGCTTTTGTATATCAGATGCCTTGGTGGAGGCAATGCTTCCCCTAAAATAATTCAGCTGAATCAGAAGACCTCTAAAGGTCTCTAAAGACATCTCAGGTTCATCTGTTGCAAGCTATCTTTCAATATGCGGTTTGCCTCGATGTATCTAAAAGAATGACTGACACCACCAGGCCCAGAAATATGATTGGCGTTGTACTTTCAGAGTATCCGATCTGTTTAGAAGCATCCGATCAGCCTACTGCAGTAGAGTCCTCATCAGCATTGCACAGGCTGGCTTCTTCTCCATAGAACATCTCGCATGGTGCGAGGGACATTTTTCAGTGAGATATGTAGGTTAGTGAAAAGCAAAGGTCAGAGGAATAAATATACCAAGGTGTTAGGATATAATTGGCTCGGATCTGAGGTGCACGGATTAGTGATGTAATGTGATGCAACAAGCCACTGGTTCCCGATGGGAAACCAGGTGGCAGCAGTCATCACGGTGCGGGTGCTCAGGAAGATCACCATGATCTGATATAACACCAAGAGAGGAGAAAAGCAAGAGAACAACTGCATTTCACTGCCTCTCTGGAGTACAGTGAAGTACAGTGAATTGGTGAATTATTTAGTTTTTCAGTTAGTATTTCAAATTTTCTAGGCCTGAGGTGTTTTTTATCTGAAATTAAGTCCCCTGAAAACATTCAGTCATTAAACCAGTATTAGTTACCCTTTGCAAGTTGCTTTAATGAGCCGAGGTAATTTGTAGAAGAGCAGAGTTTGCTGGGGCGAGGTGGGGAAAGTCTGAGCGATGTGTGGTAAACGAGTGAGCGTGTGGGCCACCGTCTGGTGGGGGAGACCGGCTTGCCACTTTGAGTTTTCACCGAAATGCTCAGCAAGTTCGGACGGCGAGTGACTGAGCGGCCATCCAAAACCACGGCCCTTAGCCGAAGACCGGAAAACCCTCGGCCAGACAGCAGGAGTGGAAACTCAGACGTTCACTGGAGACCAAGATTAGGAGGGACACTACATAAACAACAGGGGTGTGTGGAACAAACCGCTACACCGTGGCTTGGATCGCTCCCACACTGTAACCCACTCAAAAAGACTTGGGTTGGGGGGGTGGTTATTGCTCAATTATAGACATTTCAGGTGTGAACATCTGTAAAGAGTTTTTTTTAATTTATACGCACACACACACACACAATATATATAATATTAGTATCATAATACTGGGATTAATTATTTAATAATGTGCCTCAAGTTCTCCCTAAGTACATGGTTCAGATGAAAAGTAGCATGTTGTTTTTGTCACATAACTTAGTTTACATAACTTCTAGAAAGTTTTAGAAAATTCCCCAGTTTTTAATCTATCAATATCGTAATCACAGTTCATCTCATAAAGGAATTAAGTAACTCAAATAAATTCCCTTTCCATTCCCACTCAGGGTCTGGTAGTAAAATATAACCTTATAAACAATCATTTTCAGTTCAGTTTATTTCCAAATAAAAGGCAGAAAAAGCCAAATAGTTCAAACGTGTCAGCCGTGTGTGAAAGAGAGATCGTGTTCATTGTGCTCGTTACGGTTCAAAGCTTGCCGTGAGTAAGCTTATGCATGCATCCAATTACACATGCAGCATGTCTTCTGTTACCACAAGGCGGAGATGATGACTCGCAAATGATGTCAGGAGACGTTAACCTCGTATATATTTTGAAAATCCAATGTGCCTTACAATTGAGCACAGAGGGCCTCAGTTGAGGTTGTGCATCTAAGGTTGCGAGTTCTGACAGAAAAGCTGTTACAATTAGGTGTAGTCTGAAGAAAACAACAAAAAGAACATTGATCCCTGTATCTAGACCTTTCCAAAATCTATCTAGATACCAGCTCCCACTGGATTGCAAATGATGAAGAGGAAATAGAACTAATATGAATTTCAGCTTTTCCTGAATCAGTAAGTCTTTTCATTTTTATTTGTTCACAGTTCACATTTATACTGTCATACTTAATACATGTTTAACGTCATCTATATTTTTACAGTTCAGAAAAAAACTGATAAAAATTAGATGCTACTAAATACGTGCATATGTTATTTTTTCCTGTTTTCCTTTCAGTAAAGTGGCATAGTTGTCCCTAGCACTGAAAAATAAATGTTTGCCTTTTGTAGAGAAGATAATTATAAAATAGGTCATATTTCAAGCTTTTTTCCTGTGCTATTTCGACATTCTTACAGATTTATTCCCTGAGTTGTGATAAATGCACACGTTTGCATTATTCATGTGGCTGTCAAATTGAATGCAAGACTTCGGGGCTGGCAGAATGGTCCTAGTGTGGTCAATTTACTTCACAAAGCATGGTATTGTTTTGTTGACTTAAAATTTAATAGGGAACACTCAATAAAACAATGTGTAACCAATTCCCCTAGATAAATGGAGCCTGGTATGAAAGTGTACAGACACCAGGGCCCTTGGGGGGCTAGACCTCGAGCAACCTAATTCCAAAGCCAACAATCTAAACAAACATGACAGCTAATGTGTCAGAATACCAGCAACAGAAAGAGCAACAAAAAAAACCTGTTCCCAAAAGACATTTGAGTTAGACAAGTTCCAAGTTTTCTCTGAATGTGGGTAGCAGCCTAGCACAAGCAGTAAAAGCTTCTCTGCTGAGATGGTCAGATGCCTTTGGAGGTATCCGGAGGGACAGATGTCACTCTCTCCTCTTCTCACACTTCGCCACACCTCTTCTGGTCTGTCTCACATCGAGTTGACCAAGAGCTAGCCTTGGGCTATATGTATGCCATGCAAAGAGGCAGGTTGCAGATTAAGCTGTGGCTTCTGGCTGAGAGAAACCAGGAAGGGACCAGGTTTGCCAAGAAGTCCAGTGCTCTCCTCACTTCGCAGCTCCCTACTTTAATGTAAGTCACCTTCTATATCCACAGTGACTTTGTATCTGCAATTAATTATTTGATAAGATTTAGCCAATTGATTATTAACATTATAAATTATGATTTGCAAATAAATTCTTCAAATTCTTATAAAACGCCAAATTGCATCAGTTGGATACACAGATGTAAAAGACACCATTGACCATATTGTGTTTAAGATCGTGCTGCTCTCGTGTTGTCATCATTCACAAGGATGTTAAATAGTATGAGCAGACTGGCTGGCGCTGATCCAGCCAAGAGGCTCTGAGGAGGGTCCCGCAACACATTTGCAGTAAAATACAAAAGGCCCCTTGTGTTGTTTTCCAGAACAGTGCCGTGATATGGTTCAATCGAATCTTAGGAACAGAAAACAGCTGGCCAATACCATAAGAATGCATTGTTGGCTGTGTGTTTCCATTCTCACTTCCTATTTAGCATGGGTGGGGGGGTTTCGGAACAACTAGACCTGGTGGTGATTTGCCAGCGGTTGTCCTCTTGACAACGACCAGATAAGGATGTTTAGATCAAAATGTAACAGGCAACTTTAAGAGAGGCGAGATGGGATTGTCAAATCAAAATATGAGAGATTCCGTTTAAAACTCTGTCTCAAGACATTGTCTGCGGTCCTCCTTCCATTAGTCTTTCTATCGCTTATCTGTTTCGCTTCTCTGGGTCAGAATCATGCCCACAGCCTCTCGGGAACAGTAGACAAGTCCTCCTGTCACCAGATTTTTTTGGGCCAGAATGTAAAGGCAAGGCCTAAAGAACATTATATTTAACTGTAAGTGGACTGCTTACTTGAGCTGACAATCAGATACACAAGAAAAAAACATAATTATATTCATAACGTCAGTGTGCGTGCAAAACGAAGCCCGGGATCTGGCTGCCACCAACTCCAGATCAATGTCTTCGGTCGAACTAGTTCCCTCGCTATGTTTCAGTGAGCAAGGGTAGGGGAGACGGGGAGAAAGCATGAGAAACACAACAGTACGTGCCTTTGTCAGACAGCCTGTTTTCGAAAGGGTTGAAGAAAACTCCATAAGATTAAAAGCAGGGGGTTTTTTTTGATGCATGCTGCATTCTGCCAAAACGCAGCAATTTTCTAGGAATCAAAAACAGCTTTCCTGGCCCAGTTCCCCGCTTTGCTGTTGGCTGCCAGGAAAGTTTTTTTTTTTTTTTTTTACCTGTTTATAAGCAGGTAAAGTGGATCTTGCATATGGGAATCGAATGAGCTTTATTTTCCTACCGAACCCGAGGGAGGATATGAGTGGCTGGAGGTCTTCTCTATAGCTAGGCTATAGGCTGCACCGTAAGAGCTATGAGGACTTCTCGTCATCCTGGGAACGCTGCTCACCCAACCACGGGTAAACCACAAAGCACTTAGGAAACTAATTTGTTGCCCACCAGCATGAATTTGCCACCCAAGGCTATTCTTTCAAGGCAAGTTTCATTAATTATTCTAACTAAAATGTTTAAGGAATTGTATTTGTATTGTAAACAAGTCATTGAGTTCACAGTTCAGACGGTGTTCAGGTGAATAGGGATGCCAAACAATCTACATAAATGGCATTTAATTAGTGACACTTTATTTAGTGAAATTTGGTGCCTTTCTTTCAACTTACTAGTTACAGATATGTTAACATTGTATAAGGGAAATACAGATAAGTTATTTCAGAAGGCATTTGTAAGCAAAACTGATACAACTACCCTGAGAAAACTATGACCAGCTATGAGACCCTGTGTGAGTCTGTGTACTCACCCTCCCAGGATGGGTGGCTCCTCAAACCGCACCCTTTGCCGCTTTTGATAAGACAGTTTGTTCTACAGTAGAAATATACTCATTCTAAAGAATCGCACCATTGCTGTACTGCAACATGTTTGTGCTGGAGTTATTTCCTTATTCCACAATGAAGTCATCAGTCCAACCTGCGTCAATGAACTGCGCAGGAATTTAGAACAATACAAAGATCTCATCATTAGCTTGACAGGTCAGTTAGAATTTAATTTAGTATAGGAAGTAGAAAAAAGCATTTACACTATATCCATCTGTCATTGTAACTGCTTAACAGGTACAGTGTCACGGTGACCCTGGAGCCTCACTGAGGAAGCACAGAGCACAAGTTAGGGAACACTGTGGACAGGATGCTGGTCCATCCCAGAGCAGAAACACACACACATCACACAAACCATTGGTGCTGAAAAATCACTGAGAACCGGGAGGCAGGATTTCCCCTTGGAGGTCTAGACACAAGTCGTAGCTGATTTAAAATCGAGTCCAACGGCTCTCCTCCATGAGCAAATTAGTCATATTTTAATATAGGGTTTTAGTGACATTTTGAAATGCTGCCTTGTTTCCAGAGCTTAAAAGGTGATCAGGGGGTTGAACTCCAGGAAGGATCTGACGAGCTATTTCTTATGATTCTCTCCAGCCGAGAGGAAGCTCATGAAATAAGGGTCAGATTAGTAATTAGAGTAGTTTTAGGGGAAACAACACCCTAACCCTGGCTTCTGCTGTTTCTGTGGCACCTTATCGGACTCCCCCTTGGCATCATCAACCGTCACAGTGGGGGCCGACGCAGACCTCCTCCCTGAGATGACCTCGGAGGTCAGCGTGGGCACAGAGAGGCTGCGCCCCAAAAGAAAATAGTACAGTCAGACGCTGCGAGGAACGTGCTCTCCGCTCGGCTCAACTAAAGAACGCAAGCCGTAACACCAGCAAGCCGGCTGCGACCTGGATGAGCGTGGCCAGCACTGGCCCTGTGAGATTGTTCGCTTTGCACTTGGAGTTTTGGAGGAGATTCTGCTGAGTGAGATGTGGCCTTCATAGGCCAAAACCTCATTTGAGCTGTTAGGTGTCTCCCTGGGCATGATTTGGGATGCGAAAGGAATGTTTCCTATGAACAAGTGCCAGTGGAAAGGGCTATGAGTTAAATCACCCATAAAGCGTTTGTTTTCTGTGTTTAGTGTTCCACTAATACAAAAGGCGATGAGCAGCCCTCTGAAGTGGAGAGCTCCGAAGGGATGATATCTATCCCCATCCCCATTCATCCCTGCAAACATCTAAACCACCACTACATGCATGGGAACCATGCACAACACAGCAACAGTTCACTGTAAAATTAAACACGTCCATATTTGCCTTTTAACATCTTAATTATTAACTTACTCACTTGACACTACCACGGGGTGGTGTTTGGCTGAGAACGAATCATTTAATAAAACAAAGGCATTTATAATTAATATAGCACATATAATATGCATATGTGAGCAATTTACACAGTATTACCTCTTTCCCCATTTCTGTGCAACCCTCTGCTCTAAAGGTCTAAATAATGCTTTTAATTTCAGCAGTAATAGCACGAACTTGCACAGCAGAGAAGTGTAAGGGCTGGATTTCCTTCCTCCAGTATTCATATTATTCTGTTGTTACTATTCTGAACTTTATTGATGTTTGACCCTTAAGATCACGGATAGCTTGTTTTTTACTGGTATTCAGGTCCACAGTTGTTTTGAGGGGTTAGATAAGACACCACAGATTCTCAGTGAGGCAGCAACACAACTTTTCTGTGACTCAGGAGAGTTTCAAAGTCATAGGGAGGTTTCCTGAGTCTCCGTCTGGCCGCAGTTTGAAATGTGTCTGAGGAATGTAAAGCAAGTTCAGCCTAATAATGTCACCAATGAAAACATTTCAATGTAATAATAGAAGAAGTTGGCAAAGACAGATCCCCCCCCCCCCCCAATGGAAGAATGGGAACAATATAAATCCCACACAAGGACACTAAAGTGTCAAAAGAAAACTGTTTAATGTAGATGGATTCCTTATCTTGATGGACATGGTGAATATAAATCCAGTGTTTCCCAATACGGTCATCAGGGACCTTCAGCCGATCCACATTTTTGTTACCTCCTAGCTCCCTGCCAGACAGTCCACATTTTTATCATATTATCTTGACACATATACTGATGTATATGCATTATAGCCACTACAATAGAAGTTTATGGAAAAACAGCACCATCATGAATAGTGATCTGTCATGATTATTTAATCACAAATATATAATTAAGAACACTGTGCATTGTAGTTTACTTAGAAGGTGATGGTATCACTTTTCAGTTATAATACAACAATGCCCATATTCCATTGAACTTCTAAGGAACTTCTGTTCCTTTGAATAATTTTTAAAAAAAGAAAGATATTGTAATTGGTACAGGTTCAATTCCCATCACAGGTCTGTTTGGAAAGCTGCTTAACCTGAATTGTCACAGTTCATGTTCAGCTATATAAATGACTTACAAATGTACAGTCTATATGATTCTGATTTTGAAAGAGAACACTAAACATGTAAGTAAAACAATGATTTTTTTCATAATTCAGTTCTACAAAATCTTGCATCGCTCACACATTTCATACTTTAAATTTCAGTTGTGTACAGGGTGGGGGGTGACCATTCAGAGAAGCAAAAATGACTTTTTTCTCAGTGAGATATATCCTTGTCTTAACTCCCCCAACACGATACCCATAAAGCCTTGGTGAACTGAGTCTGAGTCGAAACCCACCTCAGAGACTGGGCGTCACTTGGGCGCCCCCTTCCTGCCAATGCCGGTTTAGCAGGTCGACTCCCAAGCAGGGCTAGCTGCAGGCTCTTTCTCATAAGAGTTCCAGATGTGCACCGTGCACAGACAGCATGCTGCACTTCTGCCCATCAGTACCAAGCCAGCTGCAGCTGCTGCCGGTACCCCTGCCCAGCTGCCTCTGTCACGGATCCCAGCTCCACTTCAGCCTAAACAGCCAGAGGAGTCGCCAGCACGGCTGAAACTACAGCACTCTTTCTTCTTTTAATCCCCACTTTCCTTCTTTTATACCAGGAAGTTTTATTTGAAAAAGTAAGCAAACGGCTCAAGGCATGTGGAGATAATGCTGACTGGAAGAGAACCTTATCAAAAGTTTTTTTCCCCTTTACAATAACTTCACATTTAATCATCTGTTTCGTCAAACTGTGGCATGATCACCAGGGTTGAGCCTTATTGTCCTTTTCGTTTCAGCCTGGAAAACTTTGTTCCAGAAGCCAGCAGAGAGAAGTGTCCAAACTTTTGCAAGTTTTGGGAACGTAAGTTTTGATCACCTCCTCCTGATTTTCTCTGATTTTGCAATGAGGGTGCACTTTGAACACTTTCCATTATGGTTTTAGTAACTGATGCAGCCTTATTTTCAGAAGAGGCATTTTTTTCAGAAAAATAATTATGTGATGATGTTTATACTCCAAGACAATACACTGTGAAATAAAATTCAGATGACACCCCTACTGGTTTAATTTGCAAATAAAACTGAATGACTATTAGGACTATGTGTTATAAACTTAACCACATTAAACTGGACAGGGCGGGCTGTGAACTTTACCTATTGCATGTTCAAACCTGAACACTGTTTCCCTTCCACAGGAATCTGAATTCAGCATGTTTTGTTCTAGAAGATTATTTCAGCAGTGGAGCTTTGCTATATTTCTCCTCTGCTCTCCTGTTCCTTATTACGGGAGGCATATTGACGCACTCACTAACAGAATGTAAGTGCACCTTTTCAGTAACCTTATAATGTTTTACTGCCCATCTACTTGAAATCCAACTTTCTCAAAAATATATATACTTGCACAAGAAACATTTTTCCGTTTTAAACTGCATACAGTTTCAAACCAATTTAGATTTTTGTTTAATTGATATGATTAATTTATTCCTTTTTAACAGCATGTCTAAAATGTTATTATTGCTAATATATACTCAAGTACTCTTTGCATTATTAATATTGTTGTTGTCAGTATTAAACATCAGAGGTTTATAATGTGCTTTGATCCATAATAAGGTACAGGGCTTTATGACAGCACTGAATCTCAATACCCTGTCTCAAGTAAGTCCAAACTGCAGGAACCCTGAGTTCTTATTGTAATAAAATTTCATTGAACCATAAATCGAATGGTGGCTTGCCGTGATTGTATAGTGGTTAGTACTTTGTGTTGTGGCAGCAATAACCCCGGTTTGAATCTGGGTCACGGCAGATCACGAGTGACTGTTTTGTGGGCAGTGGTGGCTTGATGGTTAGGGAAGCGCACTTGTACTTGAAAGATTGTTGGTTCGAATCCCTGACCAGCAAGGCACCACTGGGGTACCCTGAGCAAGGTACTGCCCCCGGGCACTCAATTAGCTGCCCCCTGCTATGTCACGAAAAGTCACATATGGGTTAAATGCAGAGGATGCATTCTGTTGTTGCGCACTGTGTGCTGTGGTGTGTTAACAATGACCACTGAATTCTAATTCTCAATCAGCAATTGTGCAATGGCCTGCTACCTACATTGTTGTTCCTGCTCCTGAGGTTCAGTTAGGGGGCTCTCGCTAAAGCGGCATCAGCTAGAGTTGTGATGGCGATTGCTTGTCAGCAGGGCTGCTGAAAGAGGCCGCACCCTGGAAAGGCAGGCTCCTGAGAGTTTTCACCTGGGGGAGGTGGTGACGTGAGGACTAAAACTTATTTGTAAAAGCCTCCCTTCATTTTGCACCTGGCTGAACCAGGTTTTTACCTGAGCTTGAGAGACATTCTTTAGGGCTGTAAGCTAATGCACAAACGTCTATGATAATGAACTATGATATTTCATGCATTATATTTCCACTCGGATTTGCAGTTTAGCATTGATGTAACGGGACCTGTCAGGTTCGCTCACAGCACAGTCGCCTTTGCAAATACAATTCGTTTCAGCAGTTTTCTGGCCCCAAGGATATCATGATATTAGCTATTTTAAAAAAAATGTATACTAATACAGATTTTGATCTCTAAACGCACTGGCTGAGCCGGGATCAAGATGCAGGAGTTTAAACATACAAAAAATTGAAAATTACACACAAGGATGGGGGATTTCATTGCATATGTAGTCATTGTATAATGGCTTGATCTCCTCATCAATGCAATAGTCTTTTTAAAATGCATGTAAATGATTGTCATTTACGGTTTTATTGCAGTTAAAAACAATGTTACACTGATGATAATGCATATTTTGTCTCCTATCTATAATATTACTCAATGCAATTTTTAAGTAAAAAATGTAAATGCTATTAAAATGCTGTTAAATGTAATGCTGATTTTTACACACTACAAATGTTTTTTTCTTATGTCTACTAAATTATAAATATATTCAGAGTTTCCAAACATTTTTGGTGTAGCTACGAAAAACGCCAGTGAAACATATTACAGTCATTAGACTTACGTATAAAGAACTTGGAGAATTATGAATGAACAGAAACTTATCTGCACGGCGTTATGAAATGCTTAATGTCGTAGTTTATACGCACTTGTACAGTGAGAAACCAGGCGAGCAGTCACTACCACCTGCGTGATCTTGGGAGTCCCTGGGTGTAAATGACCCGCTCGGGGCGAAAGACTCCAGTGGGGTGCGGACTGTCTGGACGGGCGATGCACTCACCCTTTCGGCTTCACTCTTTTCCGAGCAATTAAGTCGGAGCAGATAGAGAGCGGGGAGACGCGGAGCGGCGAAACGAAGAACAATAAAGCTAAGTTTCGCCGTGAGGTGTAAACGGGACGGACGCCGTCAGCGAGCTTCGCCGGAACAGGCAGCGCGATCCGAGGCTCGCGGGCGCCGGGAGGCACGCGGGCACCGGGAGGCACGCGGGCACCGGGAGGCACGCGGGC
>JAODUD010000062.1:27259489-27275256 GCA_026784285.1 Stomatorhinus walkeri
TTGGTTGAACAGCATCCAAACCTGTTAGAATCTTATATACCTGGATCATGTCCCCCCTCAGTCTCCTTTGCTTGAGGTTGAACAGATTTAGCTCAACTAACCTTTCCTCGTATGGCTGACATCTGTAAATTTCCTGTACTGCATGATTGTGTGTGAATGCATGCATGTCTGTGTCCTGCAATGGACTGGCATCCTGTCCAGGGGAGCCTCATGCTCTGTACTGCCTGTGATTCAGAGGGCCTTGACCCCACATAACCCTGTTAAGTATAAGCAGTTGGAATATGGATAAATGGATAGAAATTTAATAACGTAAACAATAGAGGCCTTCTTTCAGGCATTTAGCCTTACCATTTGTCACTGGATTATTTTAAAATGTTTAAATTCGGCTAAAATTGATAGGATGAGCCCTCTGTATAACGACAAACAGACAAACAAAAAAATAAACAGTAGAGAGAACTTGCATAAGGTTATTGCTGATCTGTGATTTATCTCAGTATTTTACCATTTTCATGTGTCATCTGTCTTCCAGAAAGTCCATGTTTTTGTTGGAAGGATCAACTCAAGTCAAAAGCCAGGAAAACTATCTACAGTCAATCGTTTAATATCATCTAAATGGAAAAAATGGTGCGGGCCTTGCAGGATTGGCATTTGAAAAAGTAGCTACAGACTCTAATTCAATTTTTTTTTTCTTTTTGTATATTTGTGTTTCTATAGATACAATTCTAAATTGTGTCAGTTCGGCAGAAATTAGCAAATAGATCAAGTTTCACCATGAAGTTTGTAATGGAGCCGCTTAATTTACAAATCAGTGACACTTAAGGTTTAAACAAAGCTCTCCTGGTTGGTTAATTTCATATTCATTTAAAATACCTGCACAAGGCAATGTTTCCTTAGCTAAGAAATCGCTCCCGTATGCTGTTTCTACCGCTTTTACCAAGCTGATACTTCAGTTAATCCCAGCGTTTGAAAGGTTCCAGAGAAATACAGAAATGCAACGATAATAAATATTTGGACTCTTAATCCGGTCAGAGTTCTATCAAAATGTCTTCAGCAATTTTTTGATGACATGCAATTAATTTATTTATTTTCATTAATTTATTGTGGCAGATGCATAATCCTGTTCCAAGAAAATACTCTGAATCCTGTAATGGTGCATATTTATTAAATATAAAGCTCAATAGTGTTGAGTTCCTGCCCCAGCCAATACAACAGTGAAATAGCAATTATCAAAAATAAATAAAGTAATAAATTAAGGATTTTGGCAGACACTGGAGGGATCAGCCTCATGGGAGTGAAGCAGTGGTGGCCAATCTTATCCAGAAAGGGCTGCTGTTGATATGGGTTTTTGCTGCAACTCCCTAATTATTTACTAATCAGAGGACTGCTTGGCTGAAGAGTCCTCACACCTGGGTTTAAACAGCTGACCTAAAGATTATCCCAAGAACCTCAACCTAAGATTGGCAACCCCTTGAGTAAGGGTAAAGAATATTCGATAATGTAAGCAGTTGCACACATTCCATTTAAGTAAGCATATGTTTTGTGAAAGGTGCTAGACAAAAATAAGTTAAATTTCGGAGGTGCAAAGCACAATTTGGTTGTTTCACATTTCTAACCAAGAAGAGATTAACTTCTCAATGCCTTTGTCTTCACTGAGTTTCTTCTAGCATCATAAAATTATTGTATGTGCAGCTTAAAAACACTATTGGTCTCGCTGTGAGGAGGTGCTGTGCTGAACGACAGTCTTTATGAAGGGAGGGGAGGATTCAGTGTTGGCTACCTCAGTTTCCTGTGACCCCCACAGCGTCTCCCTGAGCTTTCTAACAGAGTGCTTGGGGGAAACAGGATCCCTAGTGAAGTCCTCAGGAGTGCGATCAGATTGCCAGCCTGCTCCTGAGATGAGGGCCCAGGCTGCACCCTTCTGTACATCTGCCACCGCAGCTTACCGTAAGGACTGTCACTCAACCCCACTCCAAAAAAGAAAATCCTAAAACCATTTCCCCTACATGTTACCTGAACGCAGGTCATACCAAACTTTCACAGAGTTAGGAATACAATATTGCATTTCTTATGGTATGGGTGGTCCTGCCGATCCTCTGGTGGGCATAGGGAGGTATGATAGATGGATGGAAGGATGGATGGGGTTAGTCGAAACATTTTTATATACATTTTGTAAGATTTTCTCAGCTCCTTTGACTATTTTGCCATGATTCAGGTTGTGCAGTCCTGTCATCAACGGGCGGCAAATTGTGTGGCAGACTGCAGAGTTCAGAGTTTCTTTATTTGTCCAAACCAATGGAAATGCAGCCCGATTCAGGAGGATGATAATGAATGTTATATGAAATGCTAGACAAACTCCAAGGTAGACATACACTACTCCACTCAAGTACACAAACTACACACTCATCTCCGAGGCAAATGATTTATTTATGATTAACTCCCACAAACATTTGATTAATACCACAACAGTCTCCTCTCACAAATCAAGTAATTATGCTTCATCTTCAATACAGTACTTAGCTCCCTATAATTTAAGGAGAATATGAACTTTGAGAGTTTAGCACTGTTTACAATTTACACCAGTCATTTGTCAAAAGGTTTTTTTTCCTTCTTTTTTAAAATCAACTGGACCATGGACATGAAGTTGGTTTGGAATGGCTTTCAGTGTCCAAAGTCAAAACATGAGAAGCAGTTGGCTGAAAGATTTAGATTTTCATTGGCCTTAGGAAGATTCTGGAAAGCAGCTCACTGGTCACTCTTAAAAGAACCAGAACCTCAGTCAGTATTTTAATTAGAATAATTACATTGTATGTATAGATGTTTTCCAATCGTTTTTTTTTTTAGAAAAATATAATTTAAGAAATCCTGAATTTTCTAAGATCCAGGGGCTTAAAGTTCGATTTAAGGTCTCTTTAAAATAAAGTCGGTTGCACAAAACACACTTAAGTCTCCTCCTTAAGGTTTCCTTAACATTTTCTCTTAAGTATTTATGCTTTTCTCCTTATTTTGGTCTTATACTTAAGGAATCCCTTAACGGTTGTACAAAAGACTAAGGGAAAAAATTAAGGTAATAAGTAACCGTACCTTAACCGCAACATGGCCGAGTTTGTGATAACGAAAATGACTGCATCCCAAAAAGAGTGTTCCTGCTATTGGGAGAACCCCTTAGATACGCTTAATGATGAGCAATTGATTTTGCTTTATACATTTGACCGGCAGTCAATTCGTGATTTGTCTGACTGTCTACAGTTGGATCACTCCACAATCCTAAACTGTGCTCTCCCAGCTGCGTTGCAATTAATGATCGCTCTGCGGTTTTATGCTTCGGGCTCGATCGCTCCGTGCTATAATAGGCGATGTATCTCATGTCCACAAGTAAACGGTGTGCTGCGACTTTCACCGAATTTCAAACGCCATTGCCAGTCTGTTGAACACCGCGTGGTGAAATTCCCCTCTAAACAAGAAGAGGATGAAATAGCGACACACGTCTTTAATGTAGCCGGCTTCCCAAGAATATGCGGGGTGATAGATGGGCCCCACATCAGGATTCAATCTCCCGTACAATATGAAGATCAATTTATTAACAGATAAAAATCAATATTCAATCAATGTCCAGTTAGTTTGCAATTGCAAACATAAAATAACTAACGTTGTACCACAATGTAGACTTCTTGAATTTCAATTTCCTCCCACATTCGTTGTTTTCTGTTTGCTGTTATTTGCGGATCAAATTAATTTTTTAGGAAATTCCTTCTTTTATTGTATTCTTCCAAAAGTATTATCTTTTCCTCAGCTGACCAATTTGGCTTTCTTGTCTTCTTTTCTCCCAATTTTTTTAACTTTGTGAAGCGATAACGGGTATCACAAGCAGACGCAAATGCAAGCATATGAACGGTTTCCATGGAAACGGGACAATTTCACTGCTGTAAAACGTCTTTCAATGTTGTAAATCCCTTAATGTTTTTCCTTAACTAAGGAAATATTTTAAGGGGTTCTATGCAACACCTTTAAATAAATCCCTTAGCTAACTTAAGGGGAAAACTTAAGGTGTATTGCGCAACCGGCCACAGGTCTCTCCTTGTGACCCTGACCAGACTCATGGATGGATTTTATCATTCCCACATTTCATGCTGTTTATTGCTATGTATATCACAACAGAGTCAATAAATAAAAACTTCATAACTAATTGTGTGTTCATTTCCGGGAATGGAAATGCTCCTGCAATATAACAAGAACCCAGTTACGTGTTTATGTGACATTTTAGGTATAAACTCAGTACTGCAGCAAGCAAGCAATCAAAACACTGCTCATTCACATTCCATGGGGGAAGTTTGTTTCGGAAAGTGATACTGTGTTGATATGAAAATGTGTATAATGTGCACACTGGGAATCCGCCCAGTTGGTACATTGCACTTCCCAAAATCACCACGTCTCCAAGACCCTACCTGAAGAATTGAAGTTGTTGACGTCTTAATTAAGCTTACCTCTGCACATACCAAGCCAGCTCTGCAGAGGACCAGAGAAAAATGGAGGGCCAAAACAGAAATCCATCAGGGTGGCCAGTCTTACCGCTGGCAGTGAAATCCTCTCACATGACGTTTTTTATTGTCAAGTGTCCTTGCCTGTCCTTCTTAAGCAAATAGCAGACCCTTTAATTACTTCATTGCTGGAACAATACCATATCATGTCAATACTACTGTCCAAAGAAAAAGACTGTAAAGAAAGTTAATGTTGAAGGTTTGATGAGGAGCAGCACGCCAGATTTTGACATCACAAGGCCTAGCTGGTTAGTTATAATGCCAAAAAGATCTTGACAGTTTCTTACACAAATAAACTCCGATTCTTTGGATGGGAGACTGGGTGAAAACACATTCGACATCTATTCATACTGTTCATATTTGATCCAATACTCTCTTCTGGCTAAACCAGTGTGGCACTTGGGTCTGTTACTTTAAAAGGGGGGGGGATAAATGGCGAAAGCCAACAAAATCACACAAGCAGGTGTGAGAAGTCATGGAAGGAGACCGATCAGGCTGATAAATTCATCAAGGATCTCTCTGTTGTCACTGGTCAGCTGGCACAGATACTGTCAAGCAGAAAGTACAATGGTTTGTTTCTGAAGTCACAGGCTTCATAAGAGTAGGAAGCAACTGCTCAGTTCGTGTCATAGACCAACACACTAGGGGCAAACAACTATGGGTTTCTAGTCAGCAAGACCAATAACCGATACAGACATACGTTTGATACGGTTATTGGATTTTGATCTGGTGTCCGCTCCAGCAAAAATGCGAGGCCATTGAAGTAGGTAAGGCAATGATGCGAAAAACGAGGATGGGTCAACAGGCTTACTTCCAGCGTGGTTCGCTCTGTGAGGGAGGATGAGAAGACTTCACATCAAAATAAACAAACGTGAGGGAGCCCACCTTAATGGCTTTCATATTTCCACCCAGGATCAGCCCGCGGCTTTCAGATAAGAGCAATTGAGTGTGATTTTTAAACAGCAATTTACAGAAGTGCAAACAGAGACCTGGGAGTTTCGGCCTCCTTGACGTCGTGTGATTTTCCTCAAGCTCACATCATTCAAAGGTGCTTGAGTAAATGCAGGACAATTTAAAATAGGTAAATCAAGCAGCCGGTAAAACATGGAGTGGCATGACTGTCTGCTAAACATCTCAAGATGTAGGTCTGATTTCGGACCTAATCTTCCCAGAGGACAGGTTGCAAATTGCCCAAATCAATCTCTCTTCTCCTGTCACAATGCTTCAAGCAAGTCGGTGACATTAGTTTTTGTTCTGTGCGCCAGTGAGTAGATGTATAGGGTGCAAAATGGATTTTAACTGGATTACCAAATTCGAGGCACCAGTATGCCAAGGCAAGTGAAGAATCATTTCATTTATTCCCCATTGAAAGGAACCAGTAGCTCTCCTAAAGGGCTCAGGTTTTGACAGCTCTGGCAAGCCAAATGAGCAAAAATACTTGACTAAAATAACCAGCATACATGTAGAGCATTTGTTTATCCACAGGGAGGACAGCTGCAGGTCTTTGAGGAAGAGCATGAGCTACATTCAAGCTCAGCTTTATACACCTGTCATAACCTGCATCTCCAAACACCTGCAAATGGGTGAGTCCCAGCCTGTCTGACAGCTTCTGTAATCATGCTCAGAGATCAGCCTCTGAATTACATGACATAATACACACTTAATTTCGCTGCTGGAAGCCTGCACGCAGGTTTATGAGCTGTCATCACCCTCAAGCACTTAATTATTTCCATTTTCTACCAGACATTCATTTGAAGGATGGAGCATTAGCTGAGTTTGTGGCCAAAATGTCCAGCGCAAATGGAAAACCTAATTTAATTGGCCATTAACCGGACCACATAAACCTGAGAGATGGCTGAAATGAAGAGGGACCAGGCAGCTGGCCTCCAGGAACTAAGTTTGGCACCCCAGCTATTTTATTTCTAGTTTCTACATTTTTCTGGGAAGCCCATACCCTTGCAAACCCCCCACCCCACGGTAAGATGCCAAGTGACTGGAGTGAACTTTTAAGGAATGGAGATACTTTTTTTCCTATATAAAAAAAAATCTTCAACTAAACACAATGAAATGAGCAGTTGTGAAATCAGGTACTCCAAGATCTAGTTTGCGCCTCCAATACCCCTCACATTCCACTAGAGGGAGCCAACTGCTTGGCAGGGAAACAACAGTCCTAATGTGACCAGCAGGGGGAACGAATAAATAAATAAATAAATAAATAAATAAAGACATCAGAATCTGACGCTCTACGTGCTTTTAAGAATGCTGCTCAGAGTCCACACCGGGGCAATCTATCACTGGTACAGAGAGGTTTCATAAGGTTCCTTGTGTTTCCATTGTATCAGCCAGCTGTAATTGCTTGGCAACCACCAATAAATTTCATTGCATGCACATTTAATGTTTATGACCTAGAAAATCTAGTGGATTGAACGTTTAAATTTGGATGGCTCCGTACACTCGTAGAGAGGTACAACTGCCCTCTTCACTACTAGTGATTACTTCCACATTTACAGCAATTCACTGTTTCTGCTTTGCTAAGCATTATCAAAGAGAACACAGTTTTTCTTAACCATCAATATGTCAGACATTTTATTGCATTTGTCCCCACTGGGTTAAAAAACAGCACCGTTGTAAGACCGGTACCCATAACTGAATCTAACGCCTGATTAGCCAATCCAAACCGTGACCACGTTCAAAGCAGCAACAGCAGACATCCTGACTTCCTGGGCTTGTAGCTCTTAAGAACACAGCCACATGATTTAAACTCCATAGCAGAATTAGTCATAATGTTCCTACAAAGCACCACGTCAAACGCATAATTAATATTCTGGCACAAAAACTGACGACTGCCATTGATAACAGTGCTATTCACGGCATACCTCGCTTTGTCAGGATTCATTACCCGACACCAATGGGGACACGTTCAGTTCAGTTTGTTAGAACACAGAGGATTTAACAATACTGGACGCCATCAGCAAGACTGCCAGTCATAAAACTGGGAGAACACGCTGTCCAGAAAAAAGAAAAAAAAAAAAACAGGAAAACAAAGGGATAAAACATTTCTTCTTTTAATTCTCAAATACACACAGGAAAGTCTGGATGTTCGACTTAGAAGAAGGTGTTTGGTCTCTTGGTGGTGAAACGTGGCTTGTGTTGACGCCTCAGCACCCTGTGGGGCAGCGGGAACTTGATCTTGGAGTCCTGTTGGCAGAGGAGATAAGAGTTACCTGCCATGCCGCCCGAGAAGCGAAAATACGCCTTTCTACAGCCGATCGATCAATGACAGCGGACGGCTCCTTACTTTTTTTCAGAAAGATCGCTAACTTGGAAAAATGAAATGGTTAGAACTGAGGAACATCCAGATCTTAACACACATCCATTCCTGCGAAAATACTGTCACCAGCTTTCAGAACCGCCAGATTAGAAGACTGCAAAACTTTTAACTGGAAGAGGAAGCTGGCATTTATGTTGCGGGTGTTTAAACCAGAGCTAATGAAAATACCAGCCTGGTGAGAGACCCGCTAAATCCAATGGCTAGACCGTGGACTCCTGGCATCATGGCACAGATTTTTCTCATCTGGGGGGATATTTAAGGGATGTGTTGTAGGGGATTAGGTTCATACGAGGTTTTATTAACTATGTTTATATATTTCCTAAATGTTTTTAATATACAGCTCCAGAAAAAAATTGAGATCACTTCATATTTAAAAAAAATATGCATTGTTAAATCTTGGTTTAATCCTGGTTCTGCTGGCAGAAGGCTACACTGTGAGGCAGGCTGCTTCCAGGCTCAAAGTTTCCAAGACTACAGCACACAAGAACAAGGTGAAGCAGGAGACACTGGCAGTGACCAAAAACCACCCAGGTAGAGAAGCCCTTTGTCAATGAGAAGCAGGGAAGAGCCAGGCTGCAGTTTGCAAATATATATGTATATTACACAGGTACATACATGTAAATTAAGAAATGAGTAGAACTGAAAATTTTGCGGTGGTCTCATTTTTTTCCAGAGCTGTGTATTTAAGTTTGTGAAGTTTTCATCTTATTGCTTATGAAACAATTTATTACATTCTTTGTATGTTGTCAAACCATGGAGGAGTCTCACACACTACATTTCAATATACACGTTTCACATACAAACGTGCAATGACAAAGGTCTTCAATTCAATTCAATCCAATCCAATTCAATCCAATCCAATCCAATCCAATCGGGGCCAGGACTCAACCAGCAGGAAAAACCAGGCGAGATCTACTTACGTGGAACTGCTTGATGGCAGGTCGGCGACACTTGTTGGCGGCGATCTCCTGCACCTTCATGACCTGGATGGAGTGGGCGCGAGCACGGTGACGGGCTCCCATATCCCGGTCTGTTAAACAGGGGGGGGTGACACTGCTCGGTGACACAAGGACGATACTGGGGGTGGTGATTAAGCAGTGCTGCACATTTACGCTGATCTAAATCCATATCAGGGAACAGCAGGATGACAACCTGCTGGGACCAAAAGAGATACTGATCAAACGGCATGTTCTTCACTCCCCGTGAAAGTGACCCTGAATGACTGGCTCGCTCCCTCTCCCTAGAGGGCAGCATTTCCTGAGAATCAAGGGCTTTCATAGCTGGTCAATCATCTCTCCACTCAACCTCAACAGACAGCTTTCAGAAAAATACCTAATCAGCCTTTTCCTCTATAATCATCAGGGCCAATATAACAGCGGTGCAAACCCTCCATCATTTTTCAGGGACCTCTTGAAGCACAGATTTCTGGGTAAACCCGTACCAGAGTGTGGGTCGATGTCACCCTGAGCAGATCCCAGATGCCTCACGGCTGCAAGCTGGCGCTCACGTGGCTCGCCACCTGGGTCCATTCACCCTCACACCTTATAGCACTCCTTCACCCTCGCCTCACACAAAGATGCGAGCTCCACTATAGCCTCATTTCTCACAAGTGTCGGGACCCGAATTCACTCCCATCAGCACAGCAGCAAATAGGAGGCGACGGGACCCTTCCTGGTTTCCGCACACACGGCAGGACCATCACACGTCAGTGATGACCTTTGGGTTTGTGTGCGTCCTAGAGGCACAGGGGGTGGTCTTGTCTGAACAGGCCAGCTGCCAGCATCCACATTATAACCCTGTGTGGAGAGACCAGCTCAGGGCTGCTGTGACTATCTACCCAGGGTGTACACCTAGGGGAGCTGTTGGAGATTAGATTAGATTTCGCACCCCATTAAACAATATCATATTGGGCCCCCAACCCACACCAATCCAATTATGTTCAAATTTTACTCTGTCCTTCAGAGGCCCTTGGGATCATCCTAACTTTCCCTCGCTATACGGCACCCCAGTGTACACAAAGTCAGGATTTTCCCATAATGCAGTGGACTCTTACGGAAGAAACAAAACAAATATGTGGAGTTACAATCTGATCACTCCAGTATGAGAGAGAACAAACAGGACTCATCCTTCGATGAACTGTCGTATCCAAAAAGTCATAGCAACCAATGTGAACAAGGCACCTACACAAAGTAAGAAAATTTGAGCCTCAGACAGATGCTATTATGCAGGCAAGGAAGAAATATCACCACTGCGCAGAGAAACTGACTGTAATCATTATATGTGATGCCAGATGTCACAGTGCCAGTGCAACCAGCACAAGCAGCCCCCCAGTCACCCCGGGGCCAGACACTCACAGCACTGCGTGACCGCTCCAGAGGTGGTCATGTCACGGTACTCCCGGTACATATTGTGGGTGCCGCTGCGGGAGTCGTACCGCAGCCAGATGCCAAAGTTCTTCACCTTCAATGGGGTCTTCTCATGCACCTGAGCCACACGGACAGACTCACAATCAACATGCTGTGACGTTACACTGGGGCAGGACGACTTCACTACTCGGTTGTAGTCTGACCATAAACGCAATGTTCCTGTAAGTAATTAATTAGCAAGATTTCAGTGAAGAACATATCACATATGGACTGGGTCCCAAAATGACCTGCCACATTAATCCATCCACCCATATTCCATCTGCTTATCCAGTACTGGGTCCCTGTGTGCCTGAAGGTTACATCAGGAAGCAGAGGGAGACACCCTGGACAGGATGCCAGACCAAGGAAGCTACTACAAGGCATACAGTCCTACATATTTCAGATCTGCCCCCATCTCCCATACCAGTCCACAGTAGACTATCTCTCCAGAAGCCTTCTTCATCTTCCTCAGCTGGGAGACGAAGTACCAGAAGCGAGACTTGGCGACCACATGGTTGGGGGCGAAGATCCTCATACGATAGAGGGGAGGGGCAGGGTTCTTAGCAGAGGGCAACAGACGCCCGATTACTTTGTACTCCTTTAGCTGAAAGAAGAAATCATGTTAGATCCACCTGCCATCACATTAAGTGCAGTTTCCCACTCCAGAACTCAACGTTGGTCTATTATCTATACTACAGCATTTATTTTGCTATGCTGTCAGACCTTGATTTCACTTCCTGAAGCACGGCAGTTTCAGAAAGGCGACAAGGCACTCATTGATTTCTGCACACCACAAAAAGATCGTATTATTAATTAATATAGATCTTTGGGTTTTGTGTGCATGATGGCCATACCAGGGATTAGTTTACCGAATAATCCAACTGGTATAACGCAGACGGAATAGTGTAAGGGAGAAAACCATCTTTTATATTATAAAAACGCATATTAACACAATATATAACTCACATAAAATAAGGTAAATCTGCGCTGAACTGAGTGACAGTACTGATCCACATAACTTGTGGCCTACATGCATTTGTAGAACTTAACAAAGCTAAATATATCACAAAACTTCAAAGACCCAATGCATTCGCTTTTAAACGGGACATCTGTGTACCTGTATGGCTCCTGGTACCGGACACCGGTACACAGGAGCAGCTCACCGACCTCCGCTTTTTAAACCGGGTCGATTCGCCACATGGTGCATCGGCACTACGCAGACGCCATGTTTCCATCACAAATGTTTCCCACAGGAAAATAATCCTGAGCTCATACAATTCATCGGACATACCCGACGAATCAGTAATGGACATTTTTATTTATAAACGGCAGCACCGTGGGGATTAATACTGTTTTAAGCCATTTTACATACTGTGCCAGACGCCTTCATGGTGTCTCCCGCGGACTGCCGCTGAAAAAAGAAAGTTGAAGGGCGGGGAAAAGTACGTCACACCTCCAGGAAAGGCGGGCTCAAGTTCTAGCTTCCTCATTGGTGGATGGCACAGATTTTTACTGAACTCTGATTGGAGAAACTTAATGCCAATAATGACGAATAAATATGTAAGCGCCAGCTGAACGCCGTGTGTAGTGTGCGACGTGTTATTTATTATGCAAGTTTGCCTGTTTAACTTGAGCTTAAGCGTTGTAGTTTTACCTGTCACATATTAGTTACAACGTAATATTAATAATATTGGATTTGAATGCTGATATTTCAGCACGTACTAATTGGTTTCCGAGTCCTAAAGATGCTCACAGACCAATCACTTAATTTCCATCTATTAATCTATCTTCCATCGCTTCTGATCTGCTACATGGTCCGGAGCCTATCCCAGAAAACACAGTTCACGTGGTAGGGGACACTAGTCAATCATAGAGGGAGCACATTTACCTCTCTGGCTTCCTACGCCCCCGCCGGTTCACCTAACTGCACATCGGAGAAATCCTCGCACCTCGATCTGATGCTATTGCTTCTGTGAATTACAGCAGCTGGGGTTTCTGCAGTCCTGTGTAGTTAGTGATTTCTAGGTCACGTACAAGCATGTTTCCATGGGAATCTGGTGCCAATGGGTCATTTACAACATTTATAACAACGTTTACAAGCCTGCTCAGCAATTTACATTTTTCTCACACTTTCTTTTGCAGGACAGCAATAAATATATACACCACACAAGGTTTTGGTTAGGATAAATAAGTCCCTTTGCTTAATTACAGTTGATTTGTCAGTTTGACACACATTTTCTCTTAATGTCCTGGAACTGAGTCGAAGTTCGCTTGTTTGATGAGGCTTTCTCTGGACTGTATAGCTCAAGGAAAGAGAATTACATGAAAAATGTTTTGCTGGAAACTGAAACAGTGACAAAGCAAGTTTACACAAGTTCTTCCATGACAAATCCCTCCATTTTCCAACACCTAGCCCTTTAACATAGCCACTTATCCTATTCAGAGTCACAATGGGGTCCAGAGCCTATAAGGGCAAGGTAGAGAACCACCCAGAATGAGGCACCAACCCATCTCTGGGTGCACTCACACATACAATTTGGCATCTCCAATTAGCCGCAACATCTTTTCGGACTGTGGGAGGAAACCGGTGAACCCAGAGGAAACCCCACGACGACACAGGGAGAACATGCAAACTCCACACACATGGAACCCAGGCGGAGACCCAGAGGTGTGAAGCAACGGTGCAAACCACTGCACCACCACTCCACATGAGACATTGTTACATGGAATTAGTACGTCATGTTATTCATCTTCTTACTGCTTAACCAGTATATAGGGTCACACGGGCAGCTGGATCCTATCCAACACAGCAGAGAGGTACATCCTGGATGGAATGCCTGTGCACTACAGTTTAAATACCTATATACTTAGGTATACTTGATTTATTTCTGCTCTCTGAAAAAAATGTCACTTTTTTCATTTATTATTTATTTTTGAGGCTGAAAATTCCCTGACTTCCTTCATTATAAATAAAAGTTACTGTTAAACTACCTACGCTGCCAATTGCTATTAAAATAAATACACAACCCTTACTCCCACTCAATTGTGCATTTAGGTGATTTAGCAAAAGTTCCAATAACACTAAATTTGCTTCAGGGAACGGCTGGTTTCTGTCCACGTTGCCCTGAAGTGGGTCTGCTTTTACTCAGCAGTTGTTCGGTTCCGGAAGCATGGAGTTCCTGGATGCCACTTCACCCCAGACGCCTGCTCTCCTGGGGAGATGCCGTGCCCAGTATCCTCTCACCCCAGCAGGAGTTTTCCCTTCCTCATCGTTGGCAGATGTGCTTGCCTGACTCCAGGTGGAAATAACCCATAAATTGCCATACTTTCAGGGATCTGCTTGACTGTTATATTGAGGCATTGTGTTTTAAATACTTCTTTATTATGCACAGATCTTTTGGCATTTAACTTGGGAATTGATAGTTCTGCTCATTATATTACTGTCTTTTGACAGTTATTTAATACACATATTACTATATTTGCTGAGCCATAAGTCACCTGATCAATCTGATAAACAATAAGTTTATTTTTAGTGTCGTTTTCCCTGAGGCAGTTTGAGATGTCTCTATATGTGTCTGGACAAGTGCAGGAGAAAGTGTGCATACAATTAGGACAGAGTGTTCTGGGACTTGCACTAGCCTTCATAAATTAATATGTTTGTCTATTCTAACTGTAGCAGTGAGGTTTGTTTGTATTGCTGATCTTCCACAGATAGGCCCTGTCCATCCATTCAGCAGAACCTGGAGCCTGAACCTAAATCCACAAAAGGAACCATAGATTGGAAGGTGCGGGAATGGGGCTTTGGCTATTGCTGCCCCACAGACAGCAGTCTGCCTCCGGTCTGAGGCACAGAGGACTATGCCCAGAAAGTGACCGCAATAAACCATGTGCTTCCTCGGGCATCGCGGCTCTGACAGCAATATTGCTGTAACCCCTCAGAATCAGGGCAGGAATCACCCAGTTCTGACGGGAGTGAGTTTTTCTAAGCCCTGCCGGCTCCATCCGACACAGGGAGGCATCTCTGTGGTGGAGGTGAAATGTGCAGAGTCAGGGGGGTGGGTGATCGAGCCCCGGCTCAAATCACCCTGGCTACACAAACTGTGTGGCGCCAGCATCAACACCCTTCTTGATTTTCAGTGAGCTCTAGTGAGTTCGGGGGCTTTGGGCAAAGATTTCAGCACTATCAAATCAGCGGTTGGTCCCGTTTCCCTGTTTTTTTCCAGAATAAAATTAGCCATGCTATAGGTGTGATAAAACAGACAGCAACAACATTGGCTTTTTTGTCATAAGGTAAGAGTAACTTATCAAAACCAAAATAACATATAGCTCTGTTGATACTGGATCCCGGTTCAGTATTTACAGAGACAACGCAGATACGATCAAATGCAAGGAGGGAAGATTTTTTTCCTTGTCCCTCTCTGGATTCATTGATGTTAACAGGAGTGCTGAGACAATCTCTGTTATTGAGCACTGACGTCCTGCAGGTCGAAACACATTGAATGTGTTATTCAGTTCAAACCCCCCCCCCCACCCCGGGTTTGGTAGCTATTTTGCATCTGCCAGTGAAAATATCACCCCCGCCAAGTGGACAGTCAGCTGACAGGTACCTCGCGTAACGTGGGACCACCCAAGGCTCTGGGACGGACCAGAACACTTTTTCGTGACCCAGTGCATGTCGCTCAGGGGTCTGGAGAGGAACTGCGTGTGGAAAAGACATCTAGAGGGAGCAGCCTTTCACATAGGGTGCACTTTACTGATAAACTGTTGAGACATTTTGGCTTTTCAAGCATTTTATATATTATTTAAGTATACATAAGGGTGTAGATGCAGGATATAAGATTATTTTCTGGGAGAGCACACATTTATACCCACATTCACTGAGAACTGTCAGTCCTTTAGGATATGAAGGATGTGTAATTATATTTAGAATTATTGTTATGTATCCCTGTATTGCACACTTTACTGTTTGGGATTGGCTCCAGGCTGCCCTGGTTGGATGGATGGATGAATGGATGGATTGATTTTTATCAGCAGTTAGTAGTCGTAATGTTAGTAGCATTAATATAAATGATTATTATTTTAATTATTGTTACTATCATTCATACATGTAACTTTATCTGCAATGAAAATAGTGAGATGGGTGGTTAAAAAAAAACAAACCTGCGTCTACTTTACAGTGTGTCGTTGTTTGTTTGGTTTGGACACGTGACAATCTGTGAGATTTGCATGTTATGGCCATAAACCGTGACACTTGACGCCTTGGGTTATTTATTTTGGGTGAAGCAGTTGGCCATGTAAGAGCTCGTTTTCAGACGGTAACTGCGACCCTTTGAATTGTAACTCCTTTTCCTCAAATATGGGCTGGATGTCTCCCCCTGGCGCTCACTGATATTTCTACGGTGATTTGCTGATTATCTTTTCTTCCTGGATCTGCAGTGTTTGGGCATGGGGATCAGAAATGTTAAAAGTCGGGATCGGGCAAGATGGGTAGGGTGA
>JAODUD010000062.1:27297597-27319798 GCA_026784285.1 Stomatorhinus walkeri
ACATCACCTGTGTCCCTAAACCATGATTGTCGCGTCTTCCCTCCATTGCACAGCAAGTTTTCGCCTCTCCAAGCAAGCACCCCATGGACAGCAAGGGTGAGGAGTCCAAGATTAGCTACCCCAACATCTTCTTCATGATCGACAACTTTGAAGAGGTAATGCCCATGTGTGGGGATAATCCAATCAGGTTTCTATCCTCCCATAGAGACAACACAGCATGATGTTTTCGCTCGTCAGGGGTGTGAAGCCCCCTCTTACTCAATACCCATATGTCAGTTGGGGGTATAGGGCGTCATTCCGAAGATATGAGCCTAACAGCCAATGCTGCGATGATGGGCTTTAGATGCACTTCTCGCTGTAGTGCCCTTAAGTGGACGAAGCTGATAATGATTAAATCAGTTAAATGAGATGTCAGTATGTTGCTTTGTGATGATGATTGCTGCTTGGTCAACAGTTCATAGTTCAGAAAATGTTCAATAGTGGATGCATAGTATGTATCTCTGCACATGCTGAAAGATGTGAAAGCCGTAGGGTCACATGATGAACTGCTCCTAGCCTGTGTGTTGAAATTGCAGTTAACATGTGACATATACATGTAATGGTGTATTGACTACTAGGTCAGGGGTAGGCAGCCTTATCCAGAAAGGGCTGTTGTGTGTGTGGGTTTTCACTGCAACACCTTTATTCAGCGTTTCCTAATCTGTTCTTTGGGGACCCACAGTTGGTCCATGTTTTTGCTCCCTCTGAGCTCTGGGAGGGAGCAAAATCATGAACTGTCTGTGGGTCCCCAAGGACCACATTGGGAAACACTGCCCTAATTAGAGAACTGATTGACTGAAGAGATCTGACACCTGGGTTTGAACAGCTGTCCGAAAGGTTTTCCCAAAAACCTGCATAAGCACCGGCCATTTATGGATATGATTGCCCACCCCTGGTGTAGTGTAGTGGAATATGTGACACAGCAGTGCAATCACATGCTGAAACCTGTCGCGTGTGGTAGGCTTTCGGCGACATGACAGTGGGGGAGGGTGAAATGGTCTGCGTGGAACTGGTGGCCAGCGACAAGAGCAACACCTTCCAGGGCGTCATCTTCCAGGGGTCCATCCGGTATGAGGCCCTCAGGAAGGTCTATGACAACCGGGTAAGAGCCCAACCATGCTCGTTGTCTTCGCAGAACATATCCATAACATGAAGCTGAGGACAGGACAAGCCAGAAGTGCTCAGCTTACTTATAAAGCTGTATATCTTAAATCAGAAGCCATATCAAACATTTCATGTTCTCTAGAATGAATACCCTTGTGCAAATTAATTGAGACAAGTGGTAATGTTTTTACAATCTGATTTTCAGTCTCATTCTGAAAAGCCAACAATATACCTTCATTAGTCACTTTTTCAGTGTGTTGGGGTTACATCATCATATGTAGGAAATTTCGTCGTTGTTATATTTCCTGATGGGTCAGGCATCATTCAGCATGATCTTGTCCTGTACCAAATGTCAAAAGGGGTGAGGAATTTCATCATAGGAACAAAATCAGGGTTCAGGACTGGCCTGGAAACTCTCTGGATTTAAACCCTACAGAGAATCTGCGGTCAATCTGCAAGCAGCACCATCGTGGAATGGACTGTACCACAAAAGATAAGCTTTTTCAGGTGTTAATTTAAGTACGGTACTGGGACCCCCCCAAAGTCATCAGAGACTACTCAGAATTGTTGGATGTTACACCGAATTGCATCCAAATGCTACTAAAAAACTGAAGTCATGTAATATTTTGAAACGTTAATATGTTGAACTTGTTTTGATTAATTTGCACAAGGGTGTATAAATAAGCTTTGATGTGTAACACTGAGCCATAGAAACTTCATAGGTGAGATGATACAGAGATTGTATAAACTCAAAATCTGAAGAAGTGCACGATAGACTTGAAATAGCTCCCGTTACTCGTTGTAAAAGTATGACCTCATGTGTTATCAATCAGCTCTCCAGATTACCCTTCAATCCAAGTCATTTGTTCAGTGTTTTTTTTTTGTCCCTTTCGTTACTGCAAGGAGTGAGATAAATCTAAAATAGATCACAGAGCCATTATGTCACCCAAATCTGTCTCTGAAACGTTTATCATCCCTGAGACCAAGCTTGTCAGTGCAACGGGTTCTCTTCTACATGCAGACCCAAGAGATTTTCCAAAAATATGCACCTTAAACTTGACTCAGTTATTCGGTTTATATCTGCATCTATTTGAGGATGAATGTTTTAGTTGGATGTGATATGATATGAGATGATCAAATATCTTCTAGCATGCATCATCAGCATAAAATAGGTACCAGACGTTATTCTTGGCACGTCGATCATGCACATGCTCAGTAAATGCAAGAATGAAGAGGTTGAGGAGTGGAGGCCCTCATTAAGTTTTACTCCTTTTCCTCATGTGCACAGGTGAGTGTGGCAGCCAAGATGGCGCAGAGAGTATCCTTTGGCTTCTACAAGTACAACAACATGGAGTTTGTCCGCATGAAGGGACCCCAGGGGAAGGGCCATGCAGAGATGGCAGTGAGCCGCGTGCCAACCGGAGACACCTCGCCCTGCAACACCGAGGAGGACATGGACTCGCCCCTGCACGAGCGGGTCTGTAACCCCTGACAGCTTCACTCCACTAACCTTACCCACAGGTCCTGTTATACATGGCCTGTTGGACATGCTTGCTCGTGTACGCTAATCCAGAAGGATGTGATACACAACACGCTGAACGAGTTGCGCAAATGAATCTGCTGTAATGTGCTGAGCTATCCTCTGAACCTAACTCCCGTCTGTCTCTCTGGAGACTCATGCAAATTCAAACCAAAGGCTGAGCCTTTCAAATATTCATGTTCGTCTCTGCTGCCAAACCCATCTCGGGACTTCAGCTGCCTTACTTTCCATTTTCCATGCTCCGATGTGTGATGATCCACTGTGCTTCTGCTGTTGCTTATTGATATTTTCCCAGCCCGATGTCTTTCGGATTAGCTACCATTTCAAATCTCAATTAAAACAGATCTTGTAGGACACGAGACAACAGAGTCTGAGACCAACTTGTCAATGATAGCTTGAAGCTGTTGATTTTGTGGATTCAAAAGCTTGTCCAGTTGGTCCTTACAAAACCAGCTTTGCCGATGTAACCATGACAACAACATCACCAATCGGAGGACCTACAGAATATAGTTTAGAGAGTCGATTATTGTAAGTGCCAATAAAACAGCTGCTAAGTTTCACAGGATCTTCCCAATGTGGGTTTTCCTTTTTGAGAGCTAATGAGGATGCTATAAGCAACATTGCCTCCTTAGCCCCATCCACCGCCTCACATCCTCTTGCTCCACCCATGTCGTCATTGTCTCAGGTCACCTCCTTCAGCACACCACCCACCCCAGAGAGGAACCGGCCCTCCTTCTTCTCCCCCTCCCTACGCCGCAAGGTACCGCGCAACTACGTTGCTGAGATGAAGAAGTCACACTCCGCCAACGACAGCGAGGAGTTTTACCGTGAGGACAGTGGAGGAGGTGAGGGGGGGCTATCAAGACAGATCCCTCTCTGTCTCCTCCATGCTTCATGGAAGAAAGGCCCTTTTTCGCTTATTGCTTCTTGACTAGCTAGCTGTTATTATCCTACTTTCCTACAGGAATTGAGATGCTTTTATGTTTTAGATTGATAGTCCAACTGCAACTAATGATTCAGCTTGGGGATCCCTGTGTAGGGTTTGAAGGTTGAGTTGCAATGGAGGACCCAAGTCTGCCTTGTTCGTAGTCTACCTTGATCCTCTTGATTCTTTGCCTACTTTAGGCTAACAGCTGCTTGACAGGGTGATCGTCTCTTTTTACCGATAGATCTTCAAAAGGCCACCAACTTGCGCTCGCGTTCACTGTCTGGCACGGGCCGCTCCCTGGTGGGCTCCTGGCTCAAACTGAACCGAACAGAGGACATTTTCCTGCTGTATGCCCACCTCACCTACGTCACGCTACCTGTGCACCGAATAACCACAGGTGAGGTTCACAGTGGGGAAGGTGGCTCTGATCCTAAATGTAATTAATGTTCATAATCAGCAAATTTTGTTGTATTTGGCCCTGAAGTGGCTATTAAGGATGTACTCACACGGGCATGTTATACATAGTGTGATCGGCAAACATGCTCGAACATGGAACAAAGACATGGCATCAAGGATGTGACTAGCACATGTATGTGCACATGTAAACTATATACATGAACCAGATCCGGAAGGAACATACCAGGCAGGCCATACAGACTAGGCAGGCCATACAGACTAGGCAGGCAGTACAGACCGGGTAGGCAGTACAGACCGAATAGGCCGTACAGATCGGGTAGGCCATACAGATAGGGTAGTGACAAACATTTACAGGGATTTAGATCATGGGTATAAAAATCAGCCTGGAAGCCGGGTTTTCGTTATGTTTAATAAACGTTTCAAACTTTAAACTGCAAAAAGTACTGACACACCACCGACGTCTTTGTACTTCATAATTTCACAATATTTCCATTTTTAAAAGATGTTGTGGCTGCTGATATGTTGTGTCCCTTTCTTTACAACCACATCAGTGTGGATCACTTCCATGATACCAAACAGCAGCATATGGTCTGCTCCACTAACCAAATTCAATAAACATAAGGCTGAAAATGAATTTATACAGATTACTAACTTTTGGGCATCACAACACACCTCTCATTAATATATTATGTGCATGGTACTGAAAAACCGGCACCTGGACAGATTTTTACATCTGTTATTTAACGTCCTTGAAAGGAAAACGTATAACAAACATGGTGGCAAAGGGATCACTTTGGCAGAGGTGCACTGTTTGCTAGTAATCTGGGCTGACGAGAGTATCCAGGAACAACTGGACGCCACACACAAAAACTGAGATATTTGGTAAAGTACAGAACTGTCTTTTTATACGTGCAGCATAATTTAAATGAAAATCATTGTGTCACATACTCGATAAATCAATATAGGGCCGTGTATGATAATACACCCAAAACAACTCCAAATAAACCGCAAAATTAGGACATAAATCAAGAACTCCATTTTCTGTGTTGTTTATTCAACAAAAGTTGCACAATGATGACAAAAGCATGCTCGGGCCCTGAACGTTAAGCGAAACGTGAGTGCAGAAACATGGGACACTGGGGAGACAGAACAGATGTGAGTACACCCTAAGACAGGGGTGTCAAACTCCAGTCCTGGGGGGCCTGAGCTCTTGAGCTGAATCATTTGTACTGGAACAGGGAAAAAACTAAGCTACACGGGGCTTAGGCCCCTGCCCTAAGAGATTTTAGTGAGGGAAACTTTACCAAGCTTAGACAAAGAAGTGACACTAATTGTTGATTATGCCTTGGATTTATCATAATCTGGGTTTGCTACTGCCACCAAACTAAAGCCAGTTGTAGAATTCCAATAACAGTCCACTAATTAAACCTTCTGAAAAAGAATATTAGATGTATATTTAGTTAAAGCTGCACAAAATGTGGTTTCAGGATTACATTTGTGCTGTTTCCAAGACTCATGTTGCATAAATTAAATCAGAATTTAATTATGAACAAAATCATAAAAAAAAAATCCTTGTTTCCAGATATCCTGGAAGTGAGACAGAAGCCCATCCTGATGACATAGCGGACGCTGTGAGCGACTTCCTCCAACTCACTGCCAAGTGCCTAATTGCATCAGGCCACAGACAACACTACCACCTAGTGTCAAGACGGGGAGCCGAAAAGAGTGACAAGGCGGTGTTTCACGATGAGGAACAGGGGAAAGCGATAGCAAACCAGCCATTCAGAAGTGCCTCTACCTTTGCCACCTGACACCTGTTCACAGGAGGAACAAGGCCGTCTGAAGCGACAGACCCCATTCGCTGATTCTAACCATCCTGCAGTTTCCTGTTGGGATTGTCCACAGTCCTTGACTGATGCACCGTTTATTAAACTTTGATCCGAAGGCAACGTCTCTGCTTTCCTGTAAATACCTGCCACTCGGCCACTCACCGGAAGGCCTTTACCTGGCTGTGTTGTGTAGCTTTTGCACTATGTTGTACTTTTGACACAGGATTCCTTTTTTAGGGATGTACCTTTAAGGGATACGCTTGATGTTGTGGCCTTTGGTGTTTTTTGGTTTCTTTATATCAGCAGTGTTGGAAGCTGGATTACTGTATATTAACTGCTCTTAACCTAGTTGAATGTAACTAGGCAGTACACGTATTGTATACCTGCTAATCTTTTAGGGCAACCTCACTGATAGAGAGGTTTCTTTTTCAATGAAGTATTTTAAACTTTAATGTTGTTGACACATTATGTGTATAGGGAATTTACACAGAGTAATTATGAGGACACATTGTGAGAGCAATTTGAGAAAATAGGACGCTAATAGAACAGAATAATGTTGCTAAAACCCAAATATCACAGACTGATGTTTATTTTAATATACTTTGTACAGAAAGTATTAACGGTGATAGTGTGCATGGGTAGAGCACCCACACACTTACTGTCCTGTGCTTTGACATATTTCCTCTCTGTACAAGGAGATAAATCATTGGAGAGGTATGGAAGCTAAGGCAGTTACAGCTAATCGGTTGGTGGAACCAGTGTCACTGCACTCCGGTAGTTTCCAAAAATAAACATCCAGTAAAGTGAATTCATGTACATCCTCCTGACAAGCTTATGGTTTAACTGCCTTGAGCTGAACAGAAATTTTGGATATTTTCTTTGGAGTCAATGAACTTGTAAATATTCACTCCTGTCTCCTGAACCTCAGGTAACGGCAGATGCTTAACTCACAGCAGAGGCAGTTAACAGGACAGCAAAGCTATACTGTTATTTTCTGTACTTCTCATGACCCTGACCTGGAGTAGTCACTAGAGGATGGATGGGTCTCCTATACTTTAATGCCTACCCATGAAGTGTAACAAAATATGGACATGGTGTGTCACTGTAATTATCTTCTCTATATAGCTGACTTTCCATTTCATGATCAACTATGTTCATAAAATCTAAGCTTTGTTTTATAAAGTAGTATCACTCTGAGAGCAACATGAACCATCCTTCATGATACTTCATCCAACCACATCTGTTTCTGTTACTGGCGGGCAAAAGTTTGACTAAAGATTTGTATCTCTAACGCGTCTCCGAGCATCTCCCAGTCCCTTTGACTGAGCTTTCCATTTCTGAGAGCTTCGCAATTTTTTTAAGGTTCACTTTGCCTTTTACGGTAGACGGGAGTGCCTTCAGGCTGAGGCAGAAATGCAGTGTTCTCACGGATGGAGGAGGAAGAATGTTCACCTACCCGACTGGTCGCTGTCACGCCGACAGATGGAAGCCCACCAGAGGAGAATGTTACACCAGCAGGGCAAACTGCATCTGGAACACTTGGACACGGACCACCAAAGTACACACCATGGGCTGCAGACGGACACCGTACTTAGAGACGCCAAAGCACAGCTCCTGGGAACGTTGCACACAGAGGAGCAGCCATGTTAGTATGCTGGCCATAGTCCTGTGGTCTAGTACAACTGTACACTGGCTGACCCAGAGCTCTTCAGAAAACCAGTGCTTGAAGAACCCCTTTAATGATCTGAGCTTCCTGACTATCCCAGCTTAACTCCATCCAGTGATATACACCTGTAACGGGTTCTATGAGGATCTTTGCTTCTCATTCTACTGCTCAGAAGCCCAGTGAGCAAACGTGCTCTTGAGTGAAACTTATAACTGCTTTGTGAGAGCTAAGCAAATCTGCAAAAAACACAAGGACCGATGTGTAATCTGAGCATTTTGCTATCTGAGGACAAGCATACTTGAGCAACATTAAGAACTGATTTTCCAATAATTTCTCACTTTTTCTTGTTTAATTTGTATGCTTATGCTGATGTATACAGATAGGAAGATGTTCATTCTGGAAGCCTGTTTTGTGGTGACAGTTCAAATGCTTTAAACATTTTTTTAAATATTAACATAAATCCATGTGCATGTTGTCATAATTCGTTTTTCTCCTAATTCCCTAAAATACAAGTTATTAGAAACTATACCAGCTATAACTCATAGCTGCTTCAGCATATTACTTTTGTGATTGATCTTGCAGGTTGAATCCACCCACGGTCCACGTCAGGACAGGATGTCACCACACACCTTCAGAGCACCCATAAAGTAAACGTGCCACCTAGAAAAAACCCTTCAAACACAATGTCTAACGCGTCTACTCGATGTTATTCATGAACCACACAACTTAAGAGGTAGGAAACAGGAGGCGGCTAAACTTCACAGTAAAAAGGGGACCCATCCTTCAGTCACCAAGTAGGTCAGTAGCAGGTTTAGCAAGTTTATCCAATGCTTATAGAAGGAAAACTGTAGATTGCTCTGCTGTAAAAGCAGGCTAGTAACACCCTTACAAAGTACTAGAGAATAGTTAAAAAGGATAATGAGATGTATATCTTCTTTTCCCATGAATTTGATTCAAGCATTTCAATTTAAGAGGCCCAAACGCTCCAGATGTTTAATGTATGCTGCTGTCAAAATCTCCCTGGAATCCGATCTCTGAAAATTTCACTGTGCAGAAAAAACCTGGAAATCCAGCCCCTGCTCCTTCCAACCAAGAGGTGAAGGAAGCCAGCCCTGATGCTCACCAGGAAGAGCGGCATGTAAGCCAGCCCTGATGCTCACCAGGAAGAGCGGCGTGTAAGCCAGCCCTGATGCTCACCAGGAAGAGCGGCGTGTAAGCCACGTCAGGATGACGAAGATACTCTAGACAGCAGACAGACATTTTTCCAATCTCAGTTTAATGTTTGAGTCAGTGTTGGCGTTAGCAAACACATACAGGGCATAGAGTAACAGCACACGGACCCTGCAAACCTAAAACTGGTTAAAACCTAATTCAAAATTGGTTAAGTTAGCAGGTGATCGTTACCTGCTTTCCAATTAAAACTTTACTTTCTGCAGCTTTGCTTTTCGATTAGAAAAAAATATATATTTAAGCTTTTCAGAATGGCTAGATCACCAGCAAGTAGCCCGGGTTGTCACTGAGAGCCAGGAGAATTTTAATTCATTACCAACCGTGTTGAGCGGAAACCTAAACCGCCAGAGAACACAGAACAGGCCACAGTCTGTGAAAGTGAATGTGCAGTGATTTATTGACTAATCACTCATACAAATGTGTCAGGCCGCGTTGCCTGGCGGGAGTCACCTCTGCTGGAGCAGCATGAAGGACACTTGGATGATGATAAATTTAAAAAAAAAAAAAAAAAAAAGTCACTCAGCAACACCAACACCAGTGTGGATGGGCTGAACAGCTGCAGACTCACAGATTCATCCATAACGCTTACATTTAAAAAGTGTGGGGGCTCTGTACAATACTATCCTCTTTGGGGAAGTGGGGGTCAGATGTGGTGGGGAGGGGACTGAAAAGGACTCAAATCCGCCAGTTGGAGTTGAAAAGGTCTCATCTCACTCAGCACAGGCAACTACCACTCCTGAATAAATACTCCCCAACATCACTCACAGAGAAGTGGCTAAAGCTTTAAAAAAATAATAATATATAGATCTGTTTAGCCGAGGGCCCACTGACGCCGCGACACTGAAAACGAAGACTTTGTGAAATCACGTTTCCTTTAATTTACAAAAAAATACAAAGCAAGGAAATGCCTAAATGAGCAACAGGATGCCAGAACAGCAGAGCCAGTAATAACGTCTCCAATTACAGAAGCAAAACTGCAGACTTAGTAATTCCTGAAGGTTCAATTTCCGCATTAACCAGTAGCATGACATACAGAATCACAGCGGACTTGCTCCTACCCGCACTCACATCATCAAAACGTTTCGTTCCTTTCTGCCACAACAGTGTCCGAATTAATCAGTACCGCAGTTTAAAATCTTCGGGTCGATGGTGGCTTAGCAGCAGCTGGCTGACTGACCTCAATCTTCCACTGAACTACAGGATAGCAGCAAAAGTTCACGACTGACGGAATGTTTCTGACTCCAAGGAGCCTTGACTCGTTTTCCACGTTTAAAAAAAATAAATCTTCAAAATGGTTCAATAAACAATATCCCCTAAGTTTCTGAAAAGAAACCTTTTTGCATGAGCAGTTTGGCCAGAAGCGAGGGTGTCTCACGCCTAGAAGCATGGCAAAAAATAACAATCCCGTTTCACAGTATGACAACTGACTACTTAATCTAAAATATATACAGGCATGCTACTTAGCGACTCATTACAAAACTGTACCAGGGGACAAAGTATGTGAACCTCGAGTTACCACGACACGGTCTAGGGCCGGATTATCGCACATTCAACAATGAGGGATCGAAGGGCGTGGAGGGGAGGCAGAGGTAAGGGGGAAGGTGATCTGCTAAAAGGGGACACGGCCTGCAGGGACGCCATTGGCGTTTGTTCAGTCCCAGCTGTGGGGCGGGGTCTCACGCCCTCTTTTCCAGCAGGATTCTGTGCAGTTCGTCTGCGTCCTCGGTCGTTTTGACCCTGATGAGCAGCGGCACAGGGTTGGTGGGACTCTTCTCATCCACGGGGGGGTTGGGCACGCACACCACCATCACATTATTTTTGCCCATGCGTGAGCAGGGCATGGAGGCGGGCAACAGGATATTCAGGAGGATGTTTCCTGGGGAGAGACAGGATCCTTTTAAACAGCTTCATGTCTCAGAAGACAAGAAAATAAAATGCAGAACACCTGAATAGAATAGACAACAGAGGAGGACTTCAGTGTAAAGCAATACAGATGGAATTTTCCATCCATCCATCCATCCATCATCTGTATCTGCTAATCCCATTCAGGGTTGTGGGGCAGATGGAATTTTATTTTGAACAAAATAAAACATTTCAGTGTCCTGTCAGGATAACCAGCTGAGGCCTTGAACTGTGTAGCTTAACACCAGAGAGAAAACACAGATGTTTATAAACTATACTAACATACAGCAGTAACAGTAAAGCAAGGTTTACACAACAGGCATTTCTCAGTGTGGCCACTAGAGGGAAGACAAGCATTTGTATTAAAACCATCGACGCCAGCCAGCCTATGCCAGCTTACATCAGCAGGTACTTTCCTGAAACACAAATCGCACTCCCCCATTTAACCCACTAATACTATTAACACAACTAAAACTAACTGTGAATTAGCCGAACGCACAGAGGAGAGCTGGCCGTACCCAGGTTGGTGTCAGCCCGCATCAGGAGCTGAGTCTTCCCATCGGCGACCTGCTTCAGATGCAACGTCCCCACTCCCTTCTCCTTAAACTCATTCTCCTTCTTATAAAACAGCTTGCACCTAAAAATCAAAAACATTCCAAGCGTGACGGAGAACATTCCAGAAGCGTCATTTTGCTACGTACTACAGTAATGACATGCTCCCATTAAACATGCTTGGTGAGTATTAGTGTCCCCAAACTGACTGGGGGGGGGGCATTTATATGCCCATAAACATTTAGCAGCAATGGTGCTGGTGATTAACATCCCTGAGTGTCACCGAGCTCTCTGGCATGACTGCCCTGCACAGCAGCAGCCCCCTTTTGCGGTCACGCTGGGACAGAGACCCACTTCTTAGAGTAGAACGCGTCATCCTCCTTGACCTCCGTCACCACAGGCTTCGGGGGCTCCTCTGACTCTTCGTCGGCTCCTCCGTTCTCATCTGCGTGGGGGGAGGGACGACACACAGAGCCATAAGCGTCAGGGATGGAATGGCAATTCAGGAAGATCCCTGATAACATAAGGGCCACTGGCTCTGTAAGGGAGCCCAAATGGCCCTTTAGCTATTTACACTGGACTCCTGTAGATATACAACAGGCAAAGTGTTATACGGTGATACTAATTACTTTGGGTAAACATGCAGCAAACTGCCCACTTGAGATGAACAGCATGACTGAAAGGAACTATAAACTTATAATGTCGACTCTGGAGCGTCAGTGCAGTGAGACGCTGGCCACAAATGACATTCACATATTCATAACCTGATGGCAGCTGCGATTCAAACAAGATTAATATCTTAAGCAAGAAAGCAAACATACTTTTTTAAAGAAGCAAAAAAATCAGAGGATCACAAAGAAACTGCACGGTCTGGGCGCAGGCACAGCAACAGGACACTTAAAGGGTTTTCACTGGGGAGGGCCCGGACTTCTGCATATAACCCCATCCCCTCCAGCCTGACCCTTCTAGCATCGGAGGTCCCTCATAGGCACAGGGGGCATTACCTTTCCCTTCTGCGCTGTTTGTCGCCTCTGCCTTGGCGCCGCCAAAGGAGAAGCCACTCGCCGTGACAGTGGCCCCGTGGCCCCCGAAGAGGGAGGTGGAGGAGCTCTGGGTGGAGAAGGAGAAGCTGGCCGCTCCGCCGGCACCCAGGGTACCCAACAGCGAGGCATCCACCTTCTTGCCGAAGTTAAATGTGACGCCGGATGGAATCGCCTTTGGGGCAGCGCTCTCTTTTTCCTGCGCGAGCAGAGTTGCCCCTGGCAAGGAAGCCATCTCACTGCTCCCTCCGCTGGAGGATGCAGGAGCGGAGGCAGCAGCCGCGGCCCCGGTGGGCTGGGAGCCCCCCTGCTTGGCTACTTCACCCTCTGAGCCCCCACCATACTGCCGCTCGATGCTGGCCAGGTGCTGCTCATAGTCGCGGAAGATGGGGTTGAGGTCGCACAGCGGGTTGTCGTTGACGTGCTTGGTGATCCAGTCGCGCACAGAGTAGTTGAGCGCCGTCAGCTGCCGGCTGTACTCCCGGCTGTTCTGAGGACTCTGCGCTGCACCGGGGGCGGGGCCATTGGGCTGCCGGCCCCCCACGTCAGTGGTGGGGGGTTGGGAAGAGGCGGGGCCGTTGAACACCAATGAGCCTGAGTGGGGGGGGGGGAAGATTAACAGAGTGAGTAACAGAGCTCAGCTTCTGCATTTCCCCTCCTTCCTGATAAAGCTACAGTCAATGAACTGCTCCAGGACCATGGAGCTCCTCGCTCCGCGTCTGTCCTGATAGACGGCACACAGCCACATCAGGCATCTTCGTCCCTACTGCGCGACTGCCACCATGCTGTTTGGCAGCATGACTGCCAAACCGCTGCAGCAGACGGCCACCTCTCTGGAGGAGGGGGGGTGGAGGCAGATGGAGCAGCACACAGAGTCATAGCCAGGCACCTGCACAAAACATTTCAGTGTGTATTTTCTAACCCTGCCTGAAAAGGCAGGAATCCGGTTTGGACACAGCAGCACAGAATACCATAATAAAAAGGGTACTGTTCAAGATTCAGTCTGGTGCCACTTTACATGCTATACTGACAGCGATCGGTAACAGACTGCCATATTCTCCAACGTGCCCCCAATCTCGTGTCCCCTGCTCCCCAAGATGATCACGGCTAGCCTCTAGCGGATTAACTGTTACAGAAAGCAGATGGATTGTCAATAATTGGTTAATGCCAAGAGACGGCTGACATTAAACACACTTCTCTAAGACATGCCAGCTTGTTTGTTCTCCATAGTCCAAAAGGAGGGAGTCAACTTGGATTTTACTGGAAACAACCAACTGTGGAGATAGGCGAGTTCCACAGTAGGGCTGAAATGATCACTCAAATAATCTGATTCAGAAAAACCCTCCAGGCATATTTCTCTGCCTTGATCACTGGCTTTATCATCCTCAGTACTATTATGCACAGACTGTAGCAGCGTATGGACAATATTAACTGGAGCACCGGGAGAGAAGCCTATTGGGGTGTGGAGTAATGAAGAAAAACAAAAATAGGGAAAATGAAGAGACAAGTGGTAGAAAACCGAAGGAAATATTGAAAGTTGGGGAGCATTGCAACTTCAGATTCAAAGAAAATAATATACAATGCAAACGTTGCGAGTTCTAAAGTTAAAATGCTCAACCTCCTCCTTTTTGACATTTTCTACCATTCATCGCTTCCTTTTGCACCATTCAAGTTATTAGTATCAATTTGAAAGGCAGCTTGCAGAGAATGGTGGCGCTAATTATATCGATCACAGAAAACTATTTTATAGTGTTACAATGCCACTGCAAAAAGTTTGACATTAAACATTAAAATTTGCTTGGAGCATTCATTGAGGAGTTACAAACTTCTGACTCTGTCCACTACCATTAGTATGGTAAAAATATACATTTCATAAAATATTGATGAATACAGTCCCTTCATAAAATGGGGGACATATCTGTTAGCAGCTAATTATGCTAGCGATTAGCACCAACAGATTACCTTGCACTTTAACCTTTATACCACAAAAGAATTACGAATTAGCATATAAAGGATAAAATGCACAATAATTTCTTGCTATATCAGTGCAAATGCACAAAAAAATAAGTTGTACTGTTACAACAAATCGATTGCTGTAGGTATCATTTTCAAATGTGAATGGATACATGCATATGTGGATTGTTGAACATAATACTGCCATTGTGATAATCGTCTTAAGTTAAATAAATTAAAAACAGTTTCCATTGAGGAAAAAAAAATAGTGATATGCAGCTAACAATGTTTGGACCCCGAATAATAGAACCTTTCTGTACACAATCTCTGACTATGAAATACGCAAGTATTTCACTTGTAACTCAGCTGTGGAATCAATGTTTTTTCACACCACAAATGTAAGGTTCTCCTTGGGTTGCATCCATGTTGTTGTTTGTGGGCGTATCCAGTCGCCTTGAGCCACTTCTGATTGGTGAGCATGACAGGCACGCGAGGAGCATGGCACTTCCGATTGTTTGGAATGACACACAAGCATGACGGGATGAATTTGTTCTCATGATAGTTTCGCATGATAGTTTTCAACCCTGGGACAGAGGTGCTGTATAATGCATACCCTAAATCGCAACCTTTGTGATGCTAATCTGGCTGTTTCAAATCAAGATTTTAATTTGAAATCGATAAATTGTTCAGTTCTACTTCAGATTTTGGTCTGAGTATTATTATAAGTACAAATGGCTCAACCATGTTCACCACTAACAGCATTCTGAACATGCTCGTGTGCCATCTACATGTACACATTAGTACATGTACACATTTCAGTAAATGTTTACCTTAGACGTATGTACAGATGCAACATGGCAGTTAATGCACTGAGTGGATTGCATCTTTTGTTTTGACTGAATTAGCAATTTTATGCATTAAAAATTGTTTTTTTTTTTGGTTTTTGTAACATGAAAACCATTTGTTTATTCAAAGACCTGGGTAACCTAAGCTTTTTCATTTATTCTCACACTTGTTCGAATACGTATTTTATCTGATTACTCAATTGTAAAAATAATTGATGGAAAGTTCAATTATAAAAATAATTAATAGCTGCAGAGCTATTCCACAGTGATTCATTTTAACGTATAATAGGAAAAAAATATTACAAGCATGAGACAAAAGAGAATGAGAAAGTGGATAAGCACTTGGTAAGTAAACATTTCCATCAAACCTGTCTGAGACCCTTGACAAAAACAAACTGTTCTTAGCTTCTACAGTAAAATGCACATTCCATTATATTTCCAGAAACTACCAGTTAGTCACTGCAATTTTTGAGGAAAGGAAAAAAAAACACACACACACAAAAAACCGGCCATTTCTCCAGTTCTGTTGGCAAGGGAGGACTGTGCTCAGTCATAAGCGTATGCACTGAAAACAGAAGCTAGCCAAAATTCATCATACAAGCATGATCATATACTGCAGACTGCTAAACATTAAAGATGATAATAGCAGTCAAAGCCTATCCAGCTTTCAGTAGATGCTGGTAATGAAAACTGTACAAAAAGAAACTACCAATACGAGCCAAATGTAGAGTTATGCAGAAACAGTCATTGTGACATCTGATAAAAATTCTGCTGCAATACACTGAAGGTGAGAGTTAACAGCCCATGAAGCAATAACCTCACAACGACTCAAAGTTTTTTTTTTTTTAAACAACAGAAGGGGAAAAGTTCTAGGAGGACACTGGACCTGGCCCAGTCAGATCTGACAGTTACGGGCAAAGTTACTTTGAAAGTGAACAAGCAAAGTTTCAGGCAAGGATTTTTCCATGAAATGTGAAGACAAATCATCACTAAGGCCAGTAATAAAACAGGGCGAGAGTAATACAAAATAAAACTCCAATTAAAACAGAAGAGGATACGGTTAAGGTCCAACTACACCTTATGAATATCTGGCAAACCCAGAACCCATTATCAGGCAGACTAGTAGTACTTACCCGTGGTGGTCTTTGCTGTGGGGGTGGAGCCAAGTGTAGAGAGGGTGGGCGGGGCAACTGCACCACCATTCCCATTCGTCAGACTGGGCAGGGTCTTGAAGCCGGTGCCATTCCCCAAGCCTCCAAATGAGGCTGCACCTCCCCCTGTCCCCATTGAGGTCATTGAAAAACCTTTAAAGCCTTTGAAAGCACCTCCGCCCTCACCCTACGAAGAGAGAGGGACTGTTCAGCAAGGAGGATCATTTTCCTACTTGTAACGGAACTTTTAGGCAGATACACGTGGGCTCTGTGAACATCCCATCATCTGACTGGAGATGATCATCACGCATTCACAATCTCTGGGTGCAAACAAGACAAAGTGGTGTGTTACCTCAGTCGCCATGTTTCTGCGTTTTGCCTTCTTGATTGGCCGGTTCTTCAGTACATCTTCGCTTGCAAGGGAGAACGTTCCGGGCTATGGAAGGGGCATTTCAATGAAGAAAAATTAAAGATTCAAGAGGTTTATTCATCATGTACACGGTCGTACACATACAACATGTAGAGAAACGTGACCATGGTCACTCCAAGCAGCTGTGCATGATAACAAAATAATATAGGATAATATATATGTGAAATGTTCAGCTGTGTATAATAAAGGTGTCATACAGCAGGCTTTTGGGGTCCACCTCACCACAATGGTGGAGAAGATAAAGAAGATAATCCTAAGGTAGTACGAAGGCAGTCCAATGAAAGAACTGAGGTCTGTGTAATGAAGCAGAATTTCTTGCTACCACGTCAGACTTAACATTCTCTAGTTTAAATAGACTCTATATTTGTTTACTTACAATTAGCCCAGGCTACCTTAAATCCAACAAGTTATACGGCTAAGCGAAGAATTTCACTTTGTGACCCCTGCTGCATTACAGATAACCTGGAGCTTTCCCTATCTGAACTCCCTCGTGTGCCCCGACGTATTCTGGGCTTTACGTGCTGGATCATGACTAAGATGGCATGACCTCACACTGTCTGTCACCCAGAAGTCAAACTGGGCAACTCTGACAGGCAACATGACAATTTCAGCCTGCATCAAATCAATCTGGGGGGGGGGGGGGCAGAGCAAAGTAGCTTGTACCTTACCTCTTCTCCTTCATCTTCTTGATCCCAGTTCCGGTCGGTTAACTCTTTATCTGCTATCCTCTTCGCCATCACAGCTCTGATCGCTTTAAAATGAAGGCGAACAGTTTCAGTCGAACATGCAGAACGTTTTAATCATACAGACTTTGTTTCAAGTGACTGCATCAAACAAGTAATTTCAAATTCTTCTGGATGGTCCAGGATAAAACGATACAATGCTACTTCTACAAATCTACAGTGAACACAACCGCTGAATGGACAGTAGTGTCGTTTTTGCCTTATCTTACAACTTTTTTCGCACGATAAACAACCAATATAAGCATTGGCAACACTCATTCAGTTGAGACGTAAAAAACATAAAAGGTACCATAATACTTCTAGCTATAAGAAGAACAGTGACATCTGAGAAAGATATTATTAAAAGGTGACCGAAAAAAGAGATTGTTTTTACTTTATAACACGACAAACGGCATCCCTATATAGACATAGATCTGATGTGAATGTCCACATTTAAACTCAAAACGAAATAAATGGAGAGTAGACACACTACTGTTCCAGAATATAAAGCGAAATTAAATTATTCTCAGCATTTCTTTAGTAGTTGATTTTTAGTTAGCCATCTTAAGCACTTGACCATACCTTAACGTATCATCATACCCATCACAAATCTCACCGCATTTATACGCAAACTCAGCCACGATAAAACCTTGGGGCTACTCTTCAGCTGTGACACTGCTTAAAAACGGCTTTATTCACAGTCTCTCTATCCCGCTCTGTAAACTACTAGCTTCACCTTTTCTGGCTTTAACTACCGGTGTCGTCCGACATCCATGCCGTTTCACTGCCTTGGTACCGGCCAATAACAAGCGCGACACCAGCAAACACACCTTTATCGCAAAGGAAACAAGTTCCCAACTGCCCCCAACAGCAACGCCGATATCCAGGTTCTCGAAACCACAACAAATGATTAGTTTTATACCCAAATCAACTTTACGCTCGTCTCCTTTCACGCCGCCATTTTATGACACCGAATAACCGCGCGCCTCGCCTCCCTCGCCGCGCAAGCGTGAAGAGGGAAGCCGCCACCGGTGAATCCTGGGAAAGGTAGTTCCGGCGTCTTTCTGCACCCATTATCACGTTCAATTACGGTTTGATGTAAAAAAAATCACGGCAGAGAGCCGTTTTTCGGGTTTCATGCAGTTGATAAGGGGAATTAGCAATTTTGCAACTGAAAGCTCGCTCTGTTTTAATAATTTCCAAAAAATATGTTTTCTATGGTTTTCTGATAATTACATACTGGGTACTTCTTCTCCTGAAGGAATTCTAACTGGCATTAAGCTACATAACACAATAACATTCAATGATTTTTTTTATTAAATCAAAACTAATGAAATAGATATTTTTGTTTGGAGGGTTTCTGGAAAGATGATCTCAGTATGAAACCTTAGATCAACTAGGCCTCAGCTGCAAGGAAACAAACACAGGACCTTAGAGATTGCTGGAAAGATAATAATACACTATGGACTTCAGGGGCAGGTGGCTGAGCCCCAAGCTCTAAAGGTTCTAGATAATTCCAGCCAAACCAGGAACAGGTGCTAGAAAAAGGAGGAGGAGAGTAGAGAGCCTAGCGACAGCAGGAGAGCCCTGACCAGCTGGCAAAAAGGCACAAGTGGAAAGCTTACAATTATTCAAGGACGTTCAAGAAGCTGTCTGCGCACTTTTGTATGCATATCGTAGAGCTTTCCATTCTTAAAGGAATAGTTATAATTTTGTGTTTGTAACTTGCTTTGTTTATATGCAATGGAAGAAAATCACAGAGCTCAGTGCCATGCTAAAATTTAAGGACTTAAATATTCCCAGGTGCATAATGGCTGAACGCATTTCCTCCATTTTGGTGGTTTAATAGCTTTATAACCTCAAAACTAGAATTTCCAGTGTCTCTAAAGCACTAAAGCTTATGTTTTTTTACACCCCTGAAGTGCTTCCCTAAAGCGTATCCATTTGGACGTCTGTGAGCCCAGCAGATACTGTTACATGATCTGCTTCACAATGCTGGAGAGGAGCAAGACCTCAAGTTGAGATTTCAGGCTTGATGAAGCTGTGGGCCAATAAAGAAAGTGAAACCTGCACTTTGAAGGTGTGGCATCGAGACTCTTAGCGAAAATGGACAACAGAAGATTATAGGACACATACAAGCAATGCTGGGAGGTTTGTGAGTGTTGGGGTATTTCAGCAATTGAGTAACATCATTGATTATATCCGGGTACTGCATTATTCCGTTTAAATGTTTCATTGATTCTTTCTTTAAAATTTAATTAATCTGCCTCGATTTATTTCAAGAAATGAAACATGATTGTAGTTTACTTAATTTACTTAATACAGTTTTTGAATTAAATGGTTTTGGTTAATTCAGTAACTGAATTAGGCAGCTTTGATTGTCCTCCATCTATCTATCTTCAGAGTGTCTTTTCACTTTTCCATCTATCCATCTTTCAGGATGATTATGAGCCTGAACCCTGTACCCATGGGAATCATGTCATTTTCATTTTATCATATACATTGAGTCCAATCATGCACGCCAAGATAACAGATCTGTTTAATTGGTACAATCAATACATCAAAATTTGGTGAGATAATGCATCAAAAGCATGAAAAACAAAAATATCTGAGAGGCTAACATGCTGAGAATATACAACAAACGTATATTATAAATTGTATACTAACTTTGCAGAGAATTATTTGGATATCACACTTTGCTTTAAATATATTCAAAGATAAAGGCAATTCTCATTACATGTAGGTCCATATAGAGACATAGAGGGACGAACTAGAGGTGACATAACAAGAATGTTCTCTACATAAACTAATGAAACCCGTTTCTATTCTTATTAATTAGGTGTGACTCAAAGACATTAGATAGGTATGTTTTTTATTTTATGAGAGAGTTTCCTTCCCATACATGACTGTAATGATAAAATTTCATGTGAACAGGGGGCTTCCGTCAGGGGAAATTACCCTTTGAATTAATGAATCTGCTATTGTGACTGATCAAAGATGGTTGATTAAAAACTGTCTGGTTGGTTCAGTTTGAAGTGTCTGGCATCAGAGATAAAGTCAAGTATAACCAAATTGAAAGCAAATGATCATAATTAATAATTCATTCATATTAAATACTCCCACTTGCTAAGGGGATCTTCATCGCAAGAACCTGAATCATATAGAAGGAGAAGATGGAAGTTTTCAGATGAAGCATCTGGTTTTAGAGATTTAATGTATTAGTGGTATGTCTTTGTATTTTTCATTCTATGTTTACTTAACAGTACCTCTTTTTCTGATGCAGTATGCTACTAATGTGAAATAATTGATATATGTTCATTAGCTTTAATGACCAATTAAATATGCAAACTAGAAGGTTCATTCCAATAAATATGCAATCTGTACACAATGTATTTGGAAAATTTTGATGAAATGATAGCGCATGTTTTCCGCCACATAAATGGAAATGATGGAATAACTGTGTATTATAGAAAAAAACAAAACAAAAACAGTTTAAACTCCTGTCCTATCCAGTAGGCAGCTGTGTGACACAAATAAATAATGGAAATCCTCCTCAGGGACCCACAGCTGGTCCATATCTTTGCTCCAGCCCAGCTCCCTGCCAGACAGTCCACATGTTTGCTCCCACCCAACCAGAAGCTGAGAGGGAGCAAAAATGTGGACTATCTGTGGGTCCCTGAGGACCGGATTGGGAAACACTAAGCACAAAGAGCTCAGTTAAACAGCAGGGGAAGCCACTTGTTCTTGTTATCTTGACTGATCGCCAACACTAGGTTTAATACTCCATTGCTTGCACACTTGTCTTGGTTTGTGCTGATGCCCTCTGCTGTTTCAACAACTTATTCACTGTGCTGAGTAGTAAATATGAAACCAACTGGATCAAATCTTCATGAAGACTTGGGACAAGCATGCATTCATAATCTAGTGGGATTCGCCGTGGTGCCTGATGAGAAAAAGCATGCATTCATATATGATAACAATGAATCATGTTTTATTTTTCTGTAAATACAAGAAACAATATAGGTGTGAAGAAAATAAATGTTCATTCACCACCATTACAGCTTAAATATATCTTCTATATATAAACTTTGTAATATAAATTAGGCCTATTTTATTAATATAATTGCTGAGCTTCAGGGACATGTTTCAATTAACTTAATTATTGTTCTTTATAAGATTAAAAAAAACTAATATGAAATAACAAATAAACACTCATTTTACCTTGGACAGACTATCCCAGCCTTGTTTAAGTATAATACATGCTTCCCCAAAATCTGGCCGTAAATGAGATGTTTATGGGTGGTAAATATGGGGAAGTTCTCAGGTGGCACTTTCCCTATTTAACTGGTCATCCTCACATTAATTCTTGCTCATGTCATATTTTGACATCGTTGATAAAAACATGTGTGGAGTCACTATCAGCGTTAGGGGCCCTAGGAGACCCCAGATTGTTACTTAAATCAGGGAAACCTGTAGGAGATGAAGATAAATGGGCCAATACACTCCCTGCTTGGTACAGATGATAATTACTGTGATGGCATCGATAACATAACGGAACTATTCCAGGAAAGGCATCACACTCATCCGTATATGAGATACTTTCATTCTCACTGCCAGGCAGCCATTCTGATCCTATCCAAACAGCATGCCATTTGGCTCCTGTCAAAGGGTTTTGTGCCAGACAATAAATAAATAAATATCAAATATTTGATTTAATAAATATAACGACATTACTGCTATCCCATGACAATGCACAGGAACAGCAGCTATTCAGCTATATTATTATTATTATTATTATTATTATTATTAATAATAATAATAATAATAATAATAATAATAATAATAATAATAAT
>JAODUD010000062.1:27356461-27371612 GCA_026784285.1 Stomatorhinus walkeri
TGGACAGGAGTTGGACGGCTGTTAGTGGACAGGAGTTGGACGGCTTTTAGTGGACAGGAGTTGGATGGCTGTTAGTGAACAGGAGTTGGACGGCTGTTAGTGGACAGGAGTTGGACAGCTTTTAGTGTATTTCTTCGAGTTTCTGTGGCCTCAGCCAGAGCAGTGCAAGGGGGAGAAATGCATAAAAACAGAAATAAGGGATGAAAAAGAAGATAACTGACACGAGCGGATCCAAAAAGCTGGATCGGGGAGGGGTGGCTGTTGAGAATGCAGTTGAAGTCTCCAGCAGATTAAAAAAGGCTCCCGTTTTGCTCTTTTGCAACATTTGTTATTTCTGTTTTTCTGGCCCTTCAAAACTTCTGATTTGCCCTGTGTGTGTGTGTGTGTGTACTCATCTGGATTCAGCTGGCTGCCACGTAATCTTTGGGATCCAGCCATCTTCTAATGGGCGACTGTCGCTCATGTGCATGTTTAAACGTGGAGATTTGCTTTGTTTGTTTGTTGCCGTGTTTTTGCGGAAGAATGAGAACAATAACAATAACTCGCGGAGAAGATAAGGCCGTTTCCATGCCCATTTTCATTCGTTCGCCCCCCCCGTAAGAAAATATGCTAATTATATCGTTTGCAGAAATTTCCACTCCGTGTGTTTATGTGGGGGATTAGTCATGCAGAGCGCCATGCCGTGGTCTTTTTTAAGTGCTTTTAAATTTGCCGGTCTGTGTTTAGCTTTAAAAAAAGAGAGCAGGAATCTGGCAGGATTTTCCGGCTCTTTTTCTGATTTTTCTCATTTTCAAATGGGACCGTCTCCTGGAGAGGCCTTCATCAAACGTGAGCAGGAAAACCCACAGCGCTTCTGCATGGCAGGGCCGGAGCAGACCGCTCATTTGCGGTCTGCTCTCCCGGTATCCTCGAATACAACGGGAACAATCCACACGTCAGGAAAAAGAGACCCTTGTCGTGTTATTTGCATTTATATTGATTTATTTTTACCCATAGACTGCATGACGGACGTCAGCTGTGCCGTCAAATCGTTTTTTTCCAGGAGGAAATCGGGGAATTTAATTTTGCCACGTTTAAAGTGTCAAATGAAAGGTTCACCAGACACTTTGTGTTTTTTGGGGAAGTAGGGAATGACAGTCTGAGATGCTGCTAGAAATGACCTGCTGGAACAAATCTTCCAATGATAAATTTAATAGGTTTAGGGTTACAGCCGGTGCTGTGTTTGTAGCTGTAGCTAATTTGGTTGACGGTGTTGCATGACCCTGCAGAACAAGGTCTGCTGGAATCCCCTCACACAAGGCCTTTAAGAGCCCAATCACTTCAGACCCTTGAATGTGGGAAAGGTGAGGACTAGTGAGGATTGTCAACCACGGTGTGGTCGTGGGCGGGGGCATCCTGCGAGGAGGATAAATTAGATGATGAGCACCTTGTTAACGATCACGTGAGATTAATATATGATGCCCAGGTCACCTACCTTGTAGAGGCCCATTTCCATGAATGATTATAGAATTTTTTAAGGTGCGGGGCAAAAGAAAGGACATAATTCATACAGAGGGCTCAACCTTATTATGACCCAATAACATGTTATGAATCAGTGAATGACAGGGGAGGGGCACTCTGGGGGCCATTCAGCTTTCAGCTGAGCCTTTGGCCCCACCTCTGTATACACCCCTGCCCTCTTCTTGTTCCATGCGCTGACATTCAATCTTCCTCCCTATTTGTCTCCAGTCTCATCCCCATATAATATAAGCTTTAGATAATAACTACTCCTTCCCCCCACCTGAGTCATATGATTCTGGTTGCTGGATAATTTTAACACTGACTTAACAATCTGATCCCAGATCAGAATAGTCCAGTAGGTCCCAGATCACAGTTTCTAGATCAGTTTGATGCTAAAAGCAGTTGGGGAACAGGGTGGAATTCATCAGGGCTGGGGTGGAAGACCACATCTGTGTGCTGCTAGTTTCATGACCACAGGCATTCCTCCATGGACTGAGGGTGGCGCTGGCCATGAGTCAAGCCTCGATCAGCCCCTGAGACTTTGGTCAGAAGGGGTACCACTGTCTCTCAAGTAGGGTCCTGGGGTGGGGGTGAATCATCCCTACTCGTCGATGGGACCCCTGCCCAAGTTTATTGCGCTACTCTGTCCCGCCTTGCACACCTCACTGCCGATTTCCCACCAGTCCATGTTGGAAGCGGACGCACGTGACTTACCCGATTCAGGTCATTCTCAGGTCTGACGGTGCACTGAGCTTGAAGTCAGCAGGTGGCGGATTGTTGCAGCTAGCAGAGACCTGACATCATCCCCGCGAATTCGGGAAAAAAAACTCAAACCGCGTAGGACAGCGGAAGCGTAAATGGGGCAGACAGTGATGAACCAATGGGATTCATCACTAACGGGGTCGCAGGTGTTTTTTTGCGAGAACCTGGATGGAAGGATACATCTTGTGCAGTGCGTTTTGGGCTGGGAATTACAGCCCCTCCATTTGCATCCAGGTCCCACCCCCTGCTGCTGTTGAGAGCTCCTTGATAACAGCTTCTGTTGAAAGCAACAATAGTCGCCCGCTCTTTTCGCTTGCTTGTCTCTGCTTATCGCCGCAATGACAGGGCTGTAGGGGACTGGGTAGAGACTGGCCTTCACAGCCATCTCCACCATGACGACCATCAAGTTTTACCGAGATCCGCCTTTTTGGAATGATGGATCAGACTCAGTGGAGCTCCAGCTTTTAAAAAAAGACCTAAAGTTTCTCCCACAAATCTGCCTCCAAGTGTCGTTAGCGATGATGGGGCACCTTTTTCTTAAGCTAATGTGAATTTTTGGGTATGTCAAAAATTGCCAGGAAACGAAGAGCGTCTTAGAAAATAATGAGATTCCATTAAGCTTTCTGTAGTTTTCAAAGTCACTTTGTAGTTAATATAAAAGAAAAGCTACGATCTGGATTCCGAGCATAAGAAAGTTGAAAAGGTTTGTAAACGTAGACTGCCGCAGTCAGCCATGCTAATGTTACACTCACTAGCAGAATGTTGGCACTTTGATTTAATTTATGCATGCAAATTCTCTGTATTTGCATTGGGAAGAATTACAGCTGCGGCACATGGTAATTATTGGTGATGTGTATGTGTGTTTTTTTTCCACGTGACCTTCGTCGCCGTGAAAAACACACACTAGTGCTCTTAATAACTCATAAACCGGCAGTTAAATCTCAAGGTTCTTCTGTGAGATATGAGGCTATCTCAAAGCACCTTGTGAGCGATCATTCCACCAGTCACAGCGAAGGGGTGAATGGTGGGTGCAGTTTAATCAGAAGTGCTAGTTGAGCATAATATTACAATATAGTACATTACGAGAAAGAAGTTTCAGGATTTCTTCAGTATCAGTGCTTTCTGCTCAGGGCCTTCCCAGGGAGTCTTGTATGGCTCTCAAATCTGCTGCTGCTTTTTCGTGTCAGATAGAAGGCCCATCCATCCCCCAGCTCAGATCTCTTAATAGGTGACCTTTGACGTCATCGAAGGAATGCCTGGATTGGTCGGGGGTGACTTGGCCCCAGATGCTGGCTTGAGTGTGGATTACATGAATCCCCAAAAAACAATAAGACCCCCACAGGCACTGTGGGGCAATACATAACAAATGGGGGGGTGCGGGGGGGGGGGGTGAGAGAGCCCCCCCAATCATTCCCTGCGGAGTGAAAGCGAGAAGGAGAGAAGCCAGCGTGCAGGTCATTACAAAAGCACCTCGTCTCACGCAGGAGAGACATTTTCAGAAGTGTAGGCAGCTTGTAGGCAGCTTGCCTTTTCCGTGACCTGGTTTTCACCTGTAAACCTGTAGTTCATTGCCTTCTGGGATAAACTAACCCCAGAGTTAATTAGTAATCCCTCCCCCCACACACACTCTCTCTCTCGCTTGCTTTCCAGCACTCTAATAGCGAATGGTGCTTTTGATCTAGTCGTCCACAAAATGAGATTGTAGTTCGTTCATTTTTTTTGTTTATAATTGGCTAGAGGGATGAGGAGGGATTTGCGTGGAGATTAATTGGTGCTAGACTGTAAGGATCGATGGTGAAAGGAATGATTTGTTATGGTTCATGGGAAAAATTTAGCTGGAAAAGTCTGTGCTCCCTTGCAGGTAATCTATTGAAAAGAAATGTTCATATTGCTCAAGGTCGTTCTGAGATGGGGGGCTGGGGGGAGCTGCACTGTGTTTTTGTTCCGTTTCATGGTGGGGGGGTTGGATATCCAGCTGACCTGAGTGGGTTGTCACAAATAGCTAAAATTTAGTTTCCACGGAGATCTTCCCTTCAGAAAACAAAAAAGAGGCTCCCACCAGCCCCCCACCAACTCGACATCTTTTCACAGCCACTCCTTGAATGTGTCCCCCCCCAGTTCGTGTGTGAGGGCTCCGCGTCCCTTCCTTAGGAGGTTCACAGTGGGCCCCCGTGGTGGATTAAAGCTGCATTGTCCCAGGCCACAGCCCCTAAATTAATCTCAAACCAACACACACACCCCCTCCCCTTTCAGGTCTGTGGCAGGCATCTGCTCAGGTTCTGCCTGGGTATCTGCTGGCTCTCCAAGTTCTGGGGGGTGGGCTTCAGCAGCCCAGACCCCACCCCCCGTAGGCTTTCTGCAAAAATGTCTTCAATACAGCTGTTGTGAATCAAATTGCATTCAGTTTTATGTGCTGCCCCCCCCCCTCCCCCAAAAGAACCTCCATCGCATTTCTAATAGAGATGCTGGATGGGCAAAATTTGTGTGGAATTGAAAATACTCTATATAAAAATCACATTACCCAGCACTGATTTAGTTTCTTTTTTATGGAAAGCGCTCTAAAGCTGCTTGTCTTGTGGGGTGCCAAGTTTTAGAGAATTTCATCCGCTTTATTTGGGCTTCACCTCACTAGCAGCACTTGTGTCAGGTACTGGCGCTCTCTGTAGATGTGGGTGAAAGAAATGCCTCACTCATCTGTACACGTGTAGGAGATGAAGATTCGACTCCCCCCAGCCCATCCTCCAGCCCCCTGCTCGATCTTAAGCTTATCTTGGAAAGTGATGAAAGGCATCGTGTGTAAAAAAGGTCAGTGGGATAGGATATGAAATATTTAGAGAGTCTGCTTTCCATAGCCAGCTTTCCCGTGGCGTTGGGAGAGGAAGGGTCAGAATCGGCCATTCCTGCAAAGGCAAAGTTAGATGAGAGAACAGAGGAGCTCACTTAAGGGGGGGGGGGGATATTCTGGGAGGCTGAGCGAGGCTACACACGTAGGCACCCTGTCCGTCTCCATCTGGGGTTAATTCAGACCCCACACAGCGGTTTATCTACAATTAATTATTTTCATGAAGCAAAATGAACAGTTTAAAAGTGCATAATTAATCAGTATGGAGGCCAGCGCCTACAGCAGCTGCGTCAGCAATAGGAGCTGTTTGGATGAAGTAAAAGAGAAAAAGTTTTATTCATTAGCTTTGCTGATACGCAGACACAAACACAAGGAAACTCCACGGACTATCCAGGCTGTGCTAATTTTGTTAGCAGTATAAATAACAATACTGTTACCACCGTTTTGAGTCCTCAAGAGTCAAAGTATTGTCTGAAATCTACAGATGGAGTAGAGAGATTGAGGGGTGGCAGCAGAGGGGGAGGTCTTTGGTCTGGGTGGTTGTAGCGGGCCGTATCATTCATCAATTAAGCCTTTCGGCCTGAATGCTGCTCCTGCTGAGATGATTAAAAACAGTTAATAGTGCCGCCCACGCAACCTCTGTGATCACAAAAAACTGCAGTGGTGTTTAAAACAGAGGTTCTATAGGATGACCTTTGAAATGCCCCCAAATCGATATTTTGTGTTTTTTCTTGCAATTTGCATTCCAGTGGCCAACCAGCGTTAAACATGCACAGGAGTGTCAGTGCTCCTTGTCTAACCCCGCCTCCTTTCCCTGTGTGCTTTATCTCTCCTTGACAGAAGCTGGCTGTGAGAGGGTGTCCTGTGGGGAACGCCAAGCCCCTCTCCCTCATCAAGCCACCGAGCCAGAGCATAGCCATCTCCGTGGTGCCGGCGAAGCCTCCCGTCTCCATGGTGACTGCACGCATCAACGGACAAAAGGCGGCAAGCTCTGAGCCGCTGCAGACGACTCCCGTCAGCCTCCCGGCAGCGGGCAAGGCGGCCGGCAGCGGTTCTGCAGGCAGAAGAGTCACGGAGCTGCCTCGCTCACAGGTAGTGTCACCACGGTCTCAGCTGAACACATTGCAGCAGTGCTGTAAAGCGGTTTAATGGCCGACGTTCAATCGTGCAGGTTATCACTTTTCCCCCTGGAGGAAGGTGTGGTGGCAGCTCTTAGGAATCTCTTAATGAATCAGAGTGAATATATAAATAGGCACTCATGCCAGGATATGGTATAGTTTGGCATCCATAATGTTTTAAAGCAATTTCTGCAAATAAAACTTAATTTATGCTCTCAATACTTTCAGTATGTCGCTTTCTTGCTGTTGATAACCTTCATTTATAGAGGCTTTTGAGTCCAATATCTAACATTGAAACCAAGTTTCTGAAAAAGTCTATATTCCTAGAAAAAGTCCTACCGTTCATAAAAAGTCATTAAAATTGCTACAAGAAGTGGTACATCTTAGAGCAAAGGGTTGCGGACTTATTTGTGACTCCCGTACTTTGGATATCGACTTCAGCACAGTCCGTCAGGCCCTCCGTTTCATCCACACACGCTGTATGCATCTCTATAATTGAAAGCAAAAAGCTCTTGCCGAGTTCTTGGTCCTGCCACGTTGACGAGAACGTAAACCTTGTGTTACTGCATCTCTGTAAGGGGAAACAAAGTTCTCTCTCTCTTTCTCACTCTCTTTTTCTCTCCTCCATCTGCCTCAATGCTACCCTCAGCAAATATCTCGTCTCCCTCCTCTCCCTCCCTCCCTGAGCCATTGTGCCCAAGACAGAGCAGGACCCTCGATTGTTTTACTGCTTTAGCATTCTTATTGTTTGGCAGCGGAGGGGGGGGGTGAATGGCCTAGAGAGAGGAGAGGTGTCATTGAACTATCCTTCCTCAGCTTCTGGCAAGTGGCAGAACACGCCCCACCAGCGCCCATTGTCTCCTCCTCGACAAAGGCCAATCAAAATGGGGAATCGAAGAGTGGAGGGAACAAAAAAGGGGTCATTTCGCTTGAGCGGAGAGGAAAACGGCCTTCTCAAACACCTGGCACCAATTATAAGGCGGGCAATTGGCTGCACTGATTGGATCAGGTTCTTCAATTGTCACGCGCCCGTTAGTGTGCGGATGTATGGCAGATAAGTTTATGAGTTTGCTTGTCATCCTTCAGGTCGACTGCTGCAGTGAAACGTTTTTATCGCCCTTTAGCTAGAAACAAAATCGAACCTTGACCTCGAGTCAGGAAAACCATTGACGCCTCACGCATGATGCCCACTCAGTCCAAGCATATTGATGTTGTATGCTTTCAGTCAGCGGGGTCACATGCAGCGTAACCTCCAGTCGCTGGGGAGACTTAGAGATGTCGAGTGTAAACATCTCTGACTACTATAGCTGTAGCGGGAACCTAGTTTTTCAGCAGCAAAAACACAGTGAGACACAACAGGATGAAATGGAGGCATTCTTTCTGCATTGCCAGTTTCGGGAAGACTTGTTGAGTTAGTTAAAACAGCAATTTATGCTATATCATGCCAAGTGTTTATCCAACCCTTTTATTATTAATCCATAGCCTAAAATGCCTGTAAACTCAGATAGTTTCCATACCCCCAGAACTCGAGCTTCAAGTTCGTGGAAAGCCATTCTAGTTAGGAGCTGAAACAGCGGAATGCAGGGTACAGGTTGGGGGGGGGGGCAGTCCAGGCGTCGTGACCCCTTGCCTGTGTGCCAGATTTCTCCACTAGCAGTAAATGAATTAGACGGGCACCATGCCTAGGTGCACAAACATCATCCAATATATACAATATGAGGGGGCGAATGTCTATTGTCTATATGTCACTTCTACTTTAAATCATAAGCATTTATTTCTGCACATATGTGCATGTTTATGCAGGAGGACGGGGATCAGTTTTTACTTTGTTTTTACTTCTGTCCATTCCATCTGCTGGAGAATTTTCTGTGTTTGTAAGATTTCGCAGGAGCACTTACTGGTGTGTGGTGGGGGGTTAAATTACCGTGTCAGGTGACTGCTATGCAACCATTGATAGAGAGTCTAAATAAGGGAGGCCGAGGCATTATGAAACGCGTTGCATGACGAGGCCTGGAATAGGTGTGTGTCTCTTTAAGGCGAGAATGTCGGATGCTGAAGTTTGGTGCTTTTATTTCAGCATGCTAGCGCTCTGCAAGGCAGCTGTGTTCAGCAGGTGACCTATTGCATTTCACTGGCTCACGTTGTGCATTTGTGCAGGGTTTTTATTAGGGGATAGGTGCGGCTGAGAGGGGCTGGGTTTATGCTTTTGCTACTGGTGAGGCCTGTCACTCACACTGCCCCCTGGTGGCAGAAGGAGATTTTGACTGCTTTGGTTTCCTTCTAGAAAACTGGTTAAAACCAACACCACAGACGGAATGTGAGTCATTAGAAATACTATATATATATATATATATAATGATTTTAATATTTAAATGTTTATTTGGAAAAGGTGAAGGTAACTTTTTTTATTTTAGAAAGTCATAAAATACTTGAAATATTTAAAGGTTTCTTGCTTAAATGTATGTCATGCCATAATATTGGGGGGGGGGAAAGGAGCCTCATTAAAAAAATGCAGAAGAGCCGAGGAAATAAAGCTTGTTAGAAACGTTACTCGTCTCACCGCAGCTTTGAAGAGCAAAAGAAGAGCAACTGCAGTGGTAAGAATGGATTTTAAAGGGATCGTTCTTTAAAGGGATTGTTTTTCCATGTGAATTAGGCGCTCAAACACTCCACGTGGCCACCTGCTGTTAGCCACCTGTATTGCATCCATGGTCTGCATGCTGCTTACAGTGGGTGTGATCCAGAGGAGTGTGATCAAACCTTGGTGGTATCTATTTCTTCTTACTGTCATGGCATCTAAACATTATACCGCGGTTTATGGTGCTTTGCCAGTAGTTTAAAAACCAACACTATTCCGGTGTTATGAAATCCTGTTGATTTATTTTGGGGGAAGTGGGATTTCCATGATAAATTTCACCGAGTGAAAATCCTACAGTTTACACAAAATACCCTGGTATACCCAAAATATCATGATTAGCCCCCAAAAAAGTACTATACTGTATTACCATAATATCAACCGAGCCTGGTGTGAATATGCAGAAGCTGTACTGACTGACAGCATTTGGAAACATCTGAAAAACTCACAGGTGTGCTTGGGGGAGTTTACATCTTCTTTGTTATATGGGTCTCATTGGCAAAAATGAGCAAATGTTTGTTTTTGATTATTATTGGAGCTGGTGTCCCCGAAGTGTCCTTCATTGAGCCAGCAGCACTCAATCCCATCATTTCAGTTTTCTCCACCATTTTCATCTCGTTTCCATCAAGAAATGATAGAAAAGAATTGCAGCCGAATGGGATGAGAAGGAAGTCAGAAATGCCTCATTAGAAGCAGTTTGGAGGTAATTAAAATGGACGCAGTTCAGCCTATAAAGGTCATATGGGTTTTTTATTCAATAGGATAAGTATGATAAGCAGTACTGTATAAATATGCTCACATAAAGGTCAAGGTTTTCATTATTAGACTTACAACTAAATGCTGAAAATCCACATAATGATTAACTAGCCTCGACACTCTGGGGAAGCAACATCCAGATTAAGTATTATTTGTTTTTTCTCTTTAATCTAATATATACGTGTGCATGTATTAGACAGTATTTTTATTTTTAGCAATACCTGTTCCCAAGGTCTGAAGGAATGAGTTTGTAAACAGAAAAATTATCGCATTTCCCTTGGAAATTAAATGCTGAAATCAAGCATGCAAATAAAGGCAATGAACATATTACTAGTACCAATTATCACTAATTAACATTGTTAAATGTCTGACATGGTTGTACTCATAGTGGAATTATAGTGGTGAAATAATGTGTCTCCAGGAAGAGAGCTCGCCTGCATAGATGTAGCTACCCTTTCTTTCATTCATGTTCCTAAAAATAACCAAGGGTAGCTATATGATACATGCATCTATATTCATGACACTGGGTTTAATATGTTCGGGAGTAGTTAAATATTCCTGTAATGTCACTGGATACATATTGATTCAAATGCTGAGACTGAACCCTGAGCAACCTGTTGAGTTTGATATGTTCTAAAACTGACTGAATGTGGTACGGTTCTGAAGGTTTTCGTCATGATCTGATATGGTCCTGAAGGCTTTGAATGTTGCATGGTTTTGAATGGTTCTGAAAAGTTTTGCGTAGGGTATGGTTCTGAAAGCTATTGATATGATCTGATATAGTTCTGAAGGTTTTTCATTATGCTATGTTTCTGATGGGTATGGAATATGGCATGTTTCCAAATGGTTTGGAGTATGATGTTTTTCTAAATGGTTTAGAGTATGTTTATGGTGTTAATTTAGTTGCTTTAAAGATTTAAAGTTTTCATAGTATAGAACTACAGATGCTTCTCTACCTACGAACCTTCAACTTTCAAACTTTCAGACATACAAACGAAGAGCACCAAGTCCAAATTGCGTTCGTTAGGCTCCTGTTTCCTGTCCGCAACATCAAAGTTTGTTCTGCGCACCAAATCCACTTAGTATGAATCCTGGCCGCTACTCCCACCGCGCAGCAGCGTAGCGTGCATACTCCCAGCATCCCAGTTCTTTGTACTCGCATATCGGTAAGATGTGTTCTTGAGATCAAAGTTTACTTTGTTTTTATTGCAAAATATTCTGTGCTTTCATTATCCATTTTTGTTTTATTTATCATTAGTATTGTGTTTTAGGATAAGAAAACATATTGACTTTATATTATACTATCATGCCCTGGTTGTCCAAGCTTCCCGTGTGTCACACCCCCTCATTTAACTCATGTGGAATCCCCGTGTTACCAGCTGTTTCAAATCATGTTGATTGTTGCTTTGTATTTAAGTCCATGTTAGAGTATGCTTCCCCAGTCCGGTCATTAACGTCTTGATGTCATTTTCATGGTCCTGAGTGTGTTTCCCCAAAATAAACCTCGTGCTCATCTGATTTTGCTGGTTTCTATGCTGCTACCCTGCGCTGAATGCGTGACAGAACGACCGGACTTTAACATATTCTAACACAGACTTAAATACACAGGACCAATTAACATGACTAGAAAATAGCTGATGACATGGGGATTCCACACTAGCTAGCAAAGGGTGCATGGCCCACACAGGAAGATCTGCACGAGTAGGGCATGACACATACTTATTCATGCATGTAGATTTGAGTACCCTTAAAATGATGTTGAATAATGACTTACGAACATTTCAAGTTACAAACGGCCATACAGAACGTATCTTGTTCGTAAGTAGAGGAGCGTCTGTATTATTGTTTTGATTGTATTTATGCAAATAACTGCGAACAACTAGAAAACATCATAGCTTTGAGTGAAAGGTCCCAAGACAACACTATGGTGCGTTTGGGGTTCCTCTGTCCAGTATTTCTGCCAAACTGCCCCCCGCGGCCTGTAAATCAGGCTGGGGGAGAGCATACATCCCATTCACCATGTTCATCATTCGTCCTCAGACATCGCAGAGGGCTTCGAGTAACAGGTCTCTAGGGATGGGGATCTATGTTGCCTGTAAATAGCCTGGCTGCATGTGGATGCATCCTGTGTTGATGATGATTGGTAGGGCAAAGTGGTATGAGTTATATGCGCGTTTCAGAGCAGCGGCCAGCGTGTGGTCGCGTGCATGGGGGGTGCATATAGAGCAGCATCTCCAGAGTTACCCCCCCCCTCTTTCAAGTGAACCTAAGTGATGGCGACTAGGATCCGATAGAGGAGCATTGGAAAGAAGAAGAAAAAAAACACTTCACAGTTCCAGAAATTTATCTCGGCAGTTGCCATGGAAACGGGTCTTTGCACCCCCCCCCCCCCTTACCATCTCACAGTAAAATCAAGGTCTTCACACAGAAATATCTGTTGTTTCAGGTCCGACTTTAAATAGGAGAAATTCAAACTCTGCCTTTCGCTTTATTCATTATTTATGTGCAGACGCATGTCCAGGTCAGTGTTTGTGAGGTTTCATGACAGTGTTTTTGACACTGTTTGAAACAGAACAATTGTGGAGCAAGGAAGTTGTCCAGTTGTTTTTATTTTCATGTTGAGACTGTTTTCAGCATGCTCTAGTTAATTTAAGAATATAAAATGTTTGAAGAAACACCATAAGAGTGTAGATTATGAGTTGTCACAGTTCCTTCGGTGCTTAGTCAGAAACCAAAATATCTAAAATACTATTTACTTCATAGAACTTTTCACCCATCACACTTCTCACGGTTCCTTTCATATCCTTTCCATTGAGACTTTGTCTTCAAACCACAGGAAGTCTCTGAGCCTCGAAGCTATGTGACTAAGTCTGTCTCAAAGAATTCAGAGACAAAAACGTCAGTCAAACACGTGAGGAGGAGGCCCACTTCAGTTTGTGAGACTTGACCCACTTTGCAAATTCGCAGGGGATCCGGTTTTACCTTTGGCTGTTTTTGGATAAGGAGCACCAGTGTACTGGGAAGCAGGACTCTAGCAGGACTCCAACAGAACGCCCAATGACCGGTCCACCTAGAAAAGATCAGGTGCCGAAATAAACCAATAAGAAGTCCGATATCCCTGGGATGTCCAATATTGCAATCTGTCCACCCTTGCAAACAGCTTTCAGAGGAATCAGAAGTTTGCACTTATGAGCAAATGGGTTGTTTCCTCCTCAGAGGCCCCCTTGCCATGTTTACACAGTCTTGATGATGATATGGTGTTTACAAAGTGCTCTCAAGCAGGCAGGAAGACTAAATTGGGAGCCGTAACATGCATGTCATCTGGGTAATCAGATTCATTTGGGTTACTGTCCAAGCTGATGAAAATAAATTCCGAGGAGATCAATGGTAAACATTGTATTTTCACCTGAGGTGACATGACATTAAGTCTTGAATGTCAGCAGAAGAATTAAGCTGAAGGATTTCAAAACGGGCAGATATTTTACGGGATATGCGAAACATCTCACACAGGTTGGTACAGACCTGCTGAATTTCCATTTGCAGGGAGCACGGTTTAGGCAAGATAAAAAGTGAAATGGAGAAGGTTAGGGGCTTGTCAGGCTGTGAAGCCCAACATGTTAAGAGAAATGGCATTATGAATCTTGGGGAGGGGGTACAGGGGATTTTTTAAAATCACCCAGCCCAGTCCTTCTGTCTGTTTCAGTAGTACTTCCTGTCGTTCTCTTCTATCGGAAGCCCCTGGTAAGAAGTAGTTCTCTTATCTACTTTTGAAGAGCAACATTAAAAGTTTGATGCTGGGAAGAGCCCTAGCGTTTGGCACATATGATCTCTGAGATATGGAGGAAGCACATGCGGTTTTCATGGCCACGCCCCTCAGATTTATCACCTTGATCCCGCCCCTGTTGGTTGATGCGGCCAGATCCGGCTCAGTACAACCTCTTCCCTGTCATGTGACCAGCCAGAGCAGAGTACGTTCCCCTGTGGCAAATGTAACTTCTGTAAATGGGTCGAAATGCACAGATAAGGATACCACACCCTCCCGAAACAGCCATGCAGACCTCCATTAGCATGATAGTACAGAATACTTGCTGTCATGTGTGACTTAATACTGTGATATTTGCGATACTGAATCATGCCTTGTTTTCAAACTTAGATGGGTTTATATGCAGCAAAATAATACTACTGCTAACAGCATTTTATGTTAAAAATATTGAATGTTTTGATACACAGTACTGCACAAATGGCAGTGATATTAAGTAATATTTAAATGATCTTCATTTTGGTGTAAAATTATGATTGTGTCTCAGTCAAGTGTTTTAGCTTGATCAATTCAAAACCTAAAGTCACCCCAGAATTTATAGTAACTATCAAGTATACCTGTGTATTTATTAACTTAACTATTAGCATACCATATTTTGGTTAATCAATACTTCATTGAGTTATTTAACTAAGTAAGCAGGTGGTGAAATTTTACAATTGTATGGAATGTTTAGGGTGCCCCTGAGGACAGATTTGGGAGCGGTTTTCATCTATCCATCCAACAAGATATAAGTAACTTTTTGGAGAATAGAAGAAGTATTAGTGTTTACTGTATTACTGTTAATTTGCATTTGTTCTAATGCACAGTATTGTACATGTTTTTTCCAGGCATGCATATTTTGTGTTTATATGTGTTTATAAGTTGGCACCCCATCCTGGGTCATTCCCTGCCTTGTCCCCGAAGCCTCCAGGATAGGCACCAGACTTCTTGCGACCTTCAAAAATCAAGGGGTTACAGAGAATGGATGGATGGATGGATGGATGATATGGCCCACACCCTGCAGCGTGTACGGTAGATTTATGTAGTATTGGGAAGTATTTGGTGTGGTTTTGGTGCTTGTAGTATAGTGAGCTTTCCAGCAGCAGGTAACCTAACCTCCATGTCCTTGGACTATAGTGAGCATGTCTTTCCAGTAGTAGGTAACCTAACCACCATGCACTTGGAGTATAGTGAGCATTTCTTTCCAGCTCAGGTCACCTAGCCTCCATGCCCTTGGAATGTAGTGAGCATTTCCAACAGCAGGTAACCTAACCTCCATGTCCTTGGACTATAGTGAGCATGTCTTTCCAGTAGTAGGTAACCTAACCACCATGCACTTGGAGTATAGTGAGCATTTCTTTCCAGCTCAGGTCACCTAGCCTCCATGCACCTGGAGGATAGTGAGCGTTTCCAGCAGCAGGTAACCTAGCCTCCATGCCCTTGGAGTATAGTGAGCGTTTCCAGCAGCAGGTAACCTAGCCTCCATGCCCTTGGAGTATAGTGAGAGTTTCCAGTAGCAGGCAACCTAGCCTCAGTGTCCTTGGAGTACAGTGAGCATTTCTAGCAGTAGGTAACCTAACTTCCGTGTCCTTGGAGTATAGTGAGTGTTTCCAGTAGTAGGTAGTCTAGCCTTCCTGTCCTTGCAGTATAGTGAGCATTTCTAGCAGTAGGTAACCTAACGTCCATGCCCTTGGAGTATAGTGAGTGTTTCCAGTAGTAGGTAGTCTAGCCTTCCTGTC
>JAODUD010000062.1:27380399-27396376 GCA_026784285.1 Stomatorhinus walkeri
GAACAAGGGGGGGGGGGGGGCGACATCACTAGAAACGTGTAGTAGTTACTAATAAGCAATGAAATCATACAGCGGATCGACTGTACGTCTGTGCGTCTGAGTAGATGCTTGTTCCCATTCTGTGCTGAATGACCAGTCGCTATATTAATTCAGGTCAAAGAGGGACAAGGACATTTTCATTTGTATGTACGCATTTGACAGCCTTCAAACAAAGCAGAGAATTAACTTCAGTATTAACAGGTTTGAGATCAATAAGTATTTCAGAAGTCTACAGAATTTAGCATTTCTATGGGGGGAAATCAGAATATTTTCAAAGTTCTTAATATCACGTTGGGGAGCGTCGGAGGGTGTGTTTTGTACAGAGGTTGAGTATCTTCACAAGTCCCACTCATTTTCATTTATTTTTTGTAATGTTCGGAAATGGCTTGGCCTCTTCAGACCGTTCTGGTTTTCCGAACATCTTTGTAGGACGACGCTTTACTTGCCATTCATATCTATGTCTGTCATGTGGTTTCACCATCATTCCAGTCTCTCTGTTGTTGACCAGTATGGAAAATATGCCAAAAAACCTAGTTTTTATACTGGGAATTCTTTTTCTAGACCTTATTTTTTCTTCACTTTGTTCCCCCTGCCCTTTCAGTGCTAAGCTTATTTTTCTTGTGACATTTTGTACAACTTGACATTTTACCGCTGGTACTTGATGGTACAAATTAATGCGGGCCTGCAGGTGAAGTGAGATACTTCCCAGGAAATCTCCCATATCTTTTTCTTTGTTCTTTTACACTCGTCCATGGAGACATTCTGGAATTTACAATCAGAAGAGGACAATTTTTGGATGCTTATCAACTTTCATGGTCTTGATGCGTGTTTGGGAAGCCAGAAGGGACCCCACAGCCTTGCAGTGGATGCATTTGGTTCTGAAAGCCTTTATCATTACTTTGCTAGGATGGCAAATATATGACAGCAGAGCTGCTCGATTTTTATTTAGTAATATTGATTTTTAAAAAATATTTTCATGATAAAAAACAAAATTTTAAAAAATGTTCAAGATTCCTCACAAATAATTCCAGGAATCTATAAGTGATTATGAAAATAACAGATATCAACCCCAAAAGGAGAAGAGCCAGTTTGGTTAAGTTCTTTGTCTGAACTTTAATGAAAGCATATCAGTTAGATAACATCCATCCACAGCTAACAGCTCATTCATGTTCCTTCATTTTGAATCCACGCTCAGCTAATCATCCACGTCTCAGATGCGTTGTATGTTCGGAACAGTGGCTGATGGGTAACGCTGAATTCGCCAACTGAGCTCGCAGCCGCTGCCCCATTACTGACTTTGTCTGAGACAGAAATTGCACCAGGAAGCGCGTGTCACCATCTGCTGAAGTCAGCTGCTTGGCAGCATTTTCCAGAAACTTCCCCATTCCCATTTATTATCAAGGACTGTCTTTCCAAAACTGTAATTTGTACAAAAAAATACAGATGCCACCCAATTTTGGAGTGTGCGACAATGGGAGCTTTTAAAACGTTGGCACTGGTGTTTGATTCAGACAGAGCGTCTGCACAGTGACCTGAAGCGTAGACTTGCCTGGAGAGAGGTATTATCACAAAGGAGTTACTGATTACACAAAGGATGAAATCAAACTCTTCAGTCTTCCAGGGAAGGCAGCAAATTACACATCTTTAGCTCCTGTTTATTTCTGGTTTGATTTATTAAACAATGATGATGATAAATGAGCTTACCTAATAATTACCACGACGGCTTAGCCTCGGTTACTCTTCTGAACACGCTGTTGGAGTCAGGAGGCGATGTACGTTTTTGTCAGATAGGCATTTGGTTGATGAGCCCCGTCTCAGTTTAAGTGCCACAGGACAGGGCAGAACCCGCAGAGTCACTCGCACAGACAGGAAGTTGACGTTAAAGCGCCCCCGGTGGGGGGGGGGGGGGTCCTACATGTGTAGAGTGAGCTAGAGGAAATCCCCCAGGGGGCAGGCAGAGCCATCGCTCCCATCTGACAGTGGAGGGGGTGTCAAGCAGGTTCTACAAATAGAGCCATTGTAGGAATAAGATAAGGTGAGGAGTTGGGCCCATCAGCGAGCTGGGGGGGGGGGGGGCGCAAACAGTGACAGAGAATCGGGTCTATGTTCTATGTTGCCGTGGGATCATACCCTTCCTCATCAGCTAGGTCCGGGCCAGGTCTCAGACCCCTTCCCGCCTTCGAACTCTCCGGAAGAAACTGTGCACTATACAGTTCTATTTTAATACATTTGACGCTATGTCGAACAAACTTTTTTTTTGTATTCTTTTATTGATGAACAAAGAGAAGAAGGAGTTTACAGAGGCTATTGTTTGCCAATTATGCATTCTTACATGGCTTACAGCAGGCAGTGCATCTCCTTTGTCATGTGGAGGCAGCAGAGAGCGTTAGGATGCTGAGAATTCAGAATGGGAGCGTTTGACATGGTGTTTTCCTTTGTAACTAACGGGGGACTGTCCAGTGGATCATGCGTAATAGGAACGTGTTTGTCTCTTACATATGCCAATGTAGTTTTTTGTCTTCATCATGCATTAAAAGTTGATCGATGGACGTTGGTTGGTGGTCAAAGGTCGTGTTTCTTTTTTTTTTTGTATGACACTAAAACAAATATGTAAAGATAATAAAAGTCATGAACTGAGAACACTTTGCTGGGATATGAGCTGGACTTAAGTTAATAGCAATATTAGCTTCTCACCATCTTCAACACTTTTATTGACATTTAGTTATTAGTCAGTTAAAGGTATATATCCAGGTAGATCACACATAGGCTAATCTGAAATGAATAATCCACAAGGGTGAAAAGGTTTACTTACTACTGTGATCATCTGCATCTTTGCAGTGTTATTAGTGGTACCTTCTTGGTTTTGGGGGTTATTTCGAGGTTTTTTAAATGAGCCAAATTTAATAGGATTGATAGTGCTCAGAGATGCCCGGGCTTCAGAGCTGTATGCCACCTAGTGGCTGTAACATGGATGTGCTCGTACTCATGTCTACCTGTGTATACAGGGCTGTCAGACTCAGCCCGATGGCTCAGCTGTGCCATTCACCTGTAGCTGGACAGTGGTCGCAATCATCCGCTCACTGCGCCAACTCTGTGCTCTGAGGGTGCCAAGGTATCAGCTAGAGGTATTTCTTAGAATGGTGGCACCCAATCATCACTTTTGGCTCTCGCTTCTCCTTCTACGCCGATTTTTTCATATTCTCTATTACTTTGTAGCAGCCAGTGACATTATAAATAGGGCAGAATGATTAATTCTGTCAGTACACCCCTATCCTCTCTTTAGGGATTAAGATGGCTTTATATTTAGATTGGGTTGGTGGTGGGGGGTTGTCACTCTCAGTATGCCAAGACACATGCAGGAGGAGGTCGCAGAGTTAAACCAATATTCCTTGATTTGAACGCAGGATAATGGGCTGAAAGGCAGTGAATATAATACAGGAAATCTCAGTGTTAATATTCACTATGATATTTAATTTTGTGACTCCCCAGGAACCACAATTTATGGCTCAGGTAATTTTAAGATACAAATGGCATTTAAAACTTCTTATCTCATTTATAAGTTAATGGATATTGAAAATGAAGTACATTGTTTTACATCAGTGTGCCTCAGAGAAACATCAGTAATAACTGCATAAGAAAGAAAAAAACAACCCAAATGTATGATTCAGAATCATATAAATATAACCTAAGCAAAATGTCTGTTAAAAATTGTGAAATACAATTCCATGGCAATCATTTTTCAGGAAATAACTGGTGGCTTTATTTTCAAAATGACCTGTATCACTGATGATGTTTGAGGTCTTAATGGATAGAAAAATGCCTTTTGGTGATTTTGACCCGTTCTGTGTCAAGCCAAGCAAGCTAAAACAATGAAGATGCAAACTCTTACCATCTTACGTGGGCGGCTGTCCGTGGAACCGGTTTTCTGGTGAGATCTGAGAGAGCTTGCTGGAGACTCTCAGTGAATATTCAGTGCAGTTTTACGGTCTAAGGACAGTTCTTTTCTGTGAAAATAGATTGACCCAGAATGCGTAAGGGGCATTGCTTCATTAATACACTGCTCGCCGTGCTGAAGAGCCTTTCGTGTTCGAGAAACGGAGCTCCGTCTGTATACAAGTACAGTAGCCACCCAATGAGCATCCCCCCTTCAACCCGCTTATGGTTGTCATCCAGTTCACTGTGTTACTCTGCTGTTTTCGGTCAGGATCGATGACAGTGGCGCAGCGGCTCGGTGGGTAGGGGCGCAGCCGGCGTGACTGCGCATTCGATGCCCACGTCTGAGTGTATGTGTGGACATTCATGCCCCCCCCCCGTGATTTTGTGGATTCTCTCCCACACTCCCACAGTGCACGTTATTTCAGGAGTGAGAATCCCTGTATTGTTTTTTGTGTGTCGTTGAGCGTGTCCTAAAATGGACAGGCATCAAGACCCCGTGCCTTGTGTATTTCCTAGGATTGACTCCAGGATCACCGTCACCCCGCACTGGACCAGCAGATGTCGGATGGATGCATAATCCTGAATATTCAAAGTACCTGAGGGAGAATACTGTATTAAACTATTATTGTCTGCAGCTAATTCAGGTACAGTGGTTGGTTCTCATGGATTTTTGGTGACCATGAAGCTTGGGTCTTCAGTTGTTCAGAGAAAAAACCCAAAGCTCTAGTAGAATAGAGTCACTATCCTCACTTCAGTGCCTTCTACATATCAAACATGCATCTCCAAAACGCCGTTATTTCAGGAGTGTAAAAAAGCCCATTTCCTCAAATTACTTTACAAAATAAACCTAAAACAACATAATGAGACACTCTCACTGCCACAAATAGAACCCGTTACACAGCTGTCAGTGAACAGTTTCATTTTTTAAATGTGCTTGGACGTGAATTTCTTGTCAGTGAGGCAAACGTCACAAGCTAATCTTGCTTTATATTCAGAATTATGTTAGCTACGGTAGCTATCAATGTTAAGTTGTTAAACTGAACAATACAAAGAATTCCATGCAACTGATCATCAAGAATACAAATGTTACATGCAAACAAATATTAGTTAAATAGATGTTTTCATAAAACATATTTTCATTGGTCAATTAGATGTCAAACTTGATTAGTAGACAGAGGATAATGGGGTTATTCCATCTAATGTAAAACATCACTATACTCATAAAGTGCGCATGCATGCATGGTTTCCAGTGGACATTGGTTATAAATAAGGACTAGTTTTTAATGCTATTTATCTCTATCTCTGTCAGTGCTGTTCCTGGTTTAGTCTCGGTCCTTGCTCCTTGCATGTAAACTTGCTCTGTGGCATATTACAAGCAATTATCCGGCATTTGTCATAATTAAACACTCACTTGTCACAACAAGCTAATTAATCTGAGGGGAATAAGCAGGAAGAAAAATGATTCCGTTTTACATGGTGATTATACACGCGCATTAAATGGCACTTAATTCACGGGTAAGTCTTCTGGGAATGGCTGCCGGCCTTCACCGATCAATCTGATTTGTTGCTCATTGCGAATGCAAACGAGCTGCGCCACCCAGGGTTGAGATTTCGTAACTGATAATTTATGCGGGGCCTCAGCGGAGTGTAGCTCTGGGTTAGGGAGGTGCTCCTGGGTCCGAAAGGTTATGGGGGCAAATCTCAATCTTGGGAGAGTAATAGTTTCACAAGTCTTTGAGTCAGGCCCTTAAACTTAACTGCTTCAGGAACCTTGACCCTAGACTTTCTTCACTTGTACGTTGCTTCGGATAAAGGCATCTGCTAAATCGGTAAAACAGATGCCAGGCTGGTGAGTGTTTGTACTGCAGATGGCAGAGTCTGTCACAGCAACAGAAGATGACTGGAAGGACAGATAATGTCTTATGAGGCATTTGGGACTCAACCCAAAGCTAAGCGGAATCGCCTGGAAGAGGGAAGCTCATAACATTCAATTCGTGATTTTGCTGTTAGCCGCAACCGATTTGCTCCAATTGCTTCCAAAGAGAAATCCCTTTGGATGAATCCGGGCCTGTTTCTGAAATCTGCCACAGGGCACTCAGGTCAGGACTTGGTTTGGTTCCACCAAAGCATATGTAGAAAACTTAATATGCATCCCTATTGGTACTAATGTGAAGGAAGAGTCTAGCATGATTTAATATTGAGGACAATTATGCATTGGTCCAATGACATGTGATGTGACTCACCCAGAAATATGTATAATATAATATGAGTAGATTTCCTATTTAGTTTTTTTACAATGGCGATTCTACTGAGAGTAGCCCATAGTAAATGAGCAATGACCTACACTACATAGGGAATTGTGGGCGACCACAATGGCAGGGCCCTTCTGATGGCGCTGTTGGCATTGCAGAATAAGTGAGATGAGCATCACAGCCCCATCCTGCAGGAAGCTGTTAATGGGCACCAGCACCATGCAGAGCTGCCCACATCATTCCCCCGAGTCCCCATTAGTCTATCGGTCTTCCCTCTTCCGAATGGGACATGACCCCATTCACTGCCCATTAGCCAGCCGCTGTAATGGTGAGGCATTGCGACATCATCGCTCGCTCAGAACTATGGCCTATTTGCCAGAAGTTTCACCCAAAAGTTACGACATTGACTTTCTTCACTTAACAAGCTGTAACATAAGCCTTAAAGTCTCATCTCCTGTACTTGTACTGTACTTTATCATCAGCAGACACACATGCTTATTAGAGGAATCAAAAGAAAATCACGCTCATATATGCTGCTAAATTGCTGCATAATAAACACCATAATGGCGCCCTAGAAGTGGCAACATTTTAAGGCTTTCCATTCCTCAAACGCAACAAAATTTATTAACACTTTACTTGAGGGTGCACAAGTAACTTAGAAACTCAGTTACTACTCAAGTACAAATCATTAACAAATGTAGTAACTGCATGAAACTTATCATTGATGAAACAAGCATAGGATCAGTATGTAACTAACACTTAGTTTTTGGTTAATTAATACATTAAGTAACAGTGTACTGTGACATTTTCCCCTCAAGTGTCACCTGATATTCATCATTGGGGTTTTGCTGGATAGGCAATACTGATGGTACAATATCTCACATATTAATGTAACCACACATTAATGTCAATGTATGTGTGTGTTTCATTTGCCCATGTTGGATAACTGCAAGCCACAAACACACAATGCATTGATTAGGCAAGAGCAGAACACAATCAAGGAACTTTTTCCAGTTATGGTGACCACCTAATCCAGGGGTGCCCAATCTTATCCGCAAAGGGCCAGTGTGTATGCAGGTTGTTGTTGCAGCTCCCTAATTAGATTACTAATTAGAGGACTGATTGGCTGAAGAGACCTCGCACCTGGGATTGAACAGCTGACCTAAAGGTTATCCCAAAAACCTGCATACACACTGGCCCTTTGTGGATCAGGTTGGCCACCGCTGACCTAATCCATGTCTGGCGGGGACACTATGAGCTACTTCAGGTTTAACAAAATGCTTTCAAACTGAAAGGCTCCTCTGCTTGGCTAATTAGTTCAATGCTTCTTGTGCTTTTACCGAATTGTTTCCTTGATTGAAAGACTCATCCAGCTGTTTCACATTAACGTTCATGATTGTAGGAGATTGACTAATCAGCACACAAGAACTCGGTGCTGACGTGAAGTCCAGGTTTTAATTGAAATGGAAGTTTCCAAACCCTGTTCAAGCTTATAGTGACCCTCCTGACATGGATAAGGGCACGGGACTCCTGGGCTCATGGATTAGGGCAGGGTTCTCCTGGAGAGCTACTATCAAGTAGGTCAGGGGTGGCGAACCTGATCCACGGAGAGCTGCTGTGGGTGCGGGTCTTTGGGATAGCCTCAATCAGCCAATAAGAGTGGGTCCCCAGGACACGAGTTGAGAACCACTGCTTTACTATTGGCTAATTGAGAGGCCATCCCAAAGTTCTGGTTTTCTATTATAACCAACCACTCCTGTTCTCAGGTAAATAATAGGAACAGGTGTAGCTCATCAGAAGCCAAGTGGGACAGAAAACCTACTCAATAGTAGCCATCCAGGACCGGAGTTGGAGATTCCTGGATTAGGGGGTCATCCTATTCCCAGTGAGGGGTTACTTGACAGAATGAAATTAAGACAACACCTTGAGCCCTTGATGTGTGTAAATTCTCAGGTTCCTCAAGCACAAATACCTTCCACAAATACCTTGGCAGAACACAAGAGAAATCAATTTATTGGAGTGAAACTTTGGTGAGGTGGCGTGTCTGTTTCAGGATGGATGACTCAAGACAGGCATCTTCTATGAAAAATTGCATCCCCCAGGCACCCATATAAATATGTGGTTACCCTGGAGATAATTGTTGTCTTCAACAGCCTTCAGATATCTTCTTTCCTGAGATAACATATTCCCCTGATGAAGGTGCAAGTAGTGCAGATGGGTAAGGTAGATAAACAGCTCTCAGCAATATTTATACTGCTGTCAGGAGGAATCAAAAACTACTAGTTGATTTTGAAGATGGTTTTGTCCAAATTGATCAACAAATAAGAACCAAGAGAGGAATATCAGCCAAGCCCTGGAGAAATTGGGGTTAAGGGCCTTGCTCAGCCACAGAATTTGAACCAGCAACCATCTGCTGGTGAGTCCTAAACTGCCCACACTGCTCCACACATGGCTACAAATAATCGCACCAGATTAACACATTAAGGACTTCAGCTTCTTCATCTGTGAACAGAGGTGGGTAGTTCAGGTCCAGAGAGTAAATATCCAGACCAGGATTTGGGTTGCTGGACTGTGACTCCTTATAGTTAGTTGGTCAGTTGAAACAAAATGGTCTTGACTTTTATTCTCCGGACCTGAATTACTCAACTCTGTGAAACAAATGAAACATGCCTATACTATAAAGAAGGACGTTGACCAGTCATTTTAAGCATGAATGATGACAACTTGAGTCAGAATTTTTAAATTTTTTGCATTTTTTGCATTAATTCATTTTGCTTTAGGGATGAAAAAGTACTTTACACTTGATTTTTCAAAATACACTGTAAAATACATAAATATGATCAATATGCATTTTACGGGTAAAAATATTACTTTAGAAGAAGTACAGGTAACCTCTGCATTGTTTCTTTTTAAGGCATGGATTTCATCTAATGAGAGCCAAAACACACTAATTACTGTAGAATTATGGGCTGGTGGGGTTGAGAAGAATAGTGCTCTTCTCAAATAATGAATATGAAGACACCTGCAGCTAATATGCAGTATATTGGACCTTAGTCTCAGATAATGTATAATGGACTGCATAGGATCATGGGAAATACCTGATTTTAGGTGTTCGGTGTGCACTTCAAATGTCCTCTGCTTGTGCCTTTACAATCCCCATTATATCCTGACAAAAGATTGGGTATGGTAGGACAGAAAAACTCAAAAAAATTTACAGCCTGTAATTACACCGTATGTCTGAGCGGTAGTAAACAGGCCCTAACGAAGCAAAAGCCGGACACCTTATATGGAAATAAAAAAATAAATAAACATATAGACGGAAGAAAACAAAGGTTCTTACACTGGATGCTACAGTATCTATCCAGGCTGGAGTTCATACATCAGTAATCAAGTCACACAAAGCAAACCATTCATGCATGTTTTCCAGAACATCATTAACCTGTGATTAGAAGATGGCTGAACTGATCGACAGAACAAATGGCATCACAAGTTATTCATAGTGGTTGCTAATGGCTGGATGGTCCTGACAGACCAGAGACCTCTGCTCACATATTGTGGTTTCTCAATGCAGGACCTTCCGGGTTAGATGCATTATAATGTAGGCCACCTTTGTGTCATGACCCGTCCGTCCGAGCCTCGTGTGTGCCACGCCCCCCTCGTTACCCCGTGTTCTACCCTGATGGAATCACCTGTTGTCAATCGTGTTCATCTGTTTCGTATCAGTTTCATGCTCGTCTTACGTACTTAGTCTGCGTCTCAGTCAGTCTTGTCAGATCGGTCATTGTGATGTCTTGTGGCGTTTACCCGTGTGTTCCCAAATAAACCCGTATTCCTTTGGATATACCTGCCTCATCGTCTTGCCTGCCTCACGCCGCCGACATCCTGCACAGCTTTTCCCAGCGTTTGTGACACTTTGGCCATACGGTCCAGAAATGGAAATGTCCACCATCAAAAAACACTAAGTTAGGAGCCATCTACAGGTCTTAGGTGAACAATCAAAGTGCTAGGATGGAGATGGGCTCTCCTGAACATTAGCACAGGTAGGGATGTACTTGAGGGGTCTTGGACCTACAAGCCCATACGTCCTGAAGTGCCTTGACTATTTGAACCCATGACTTAATTATTTTCTTATTTATTATGTAACATATGCTTTGATCCAAAGTAACTTAGATGTTTCAGAAAGCAGGGACAATCAGTTTTTATTGCAATTGCAATTCATGAACTGGCAAAAATGTTTCTGCTGTTCACAAAGAATAGTTTCCTGGTAACTTTCTTCACCTCTGCCTGTTCTCTGCTGTGGCTCAAAAGAGTGTGAGCCTTTTCAAAGGGTAGAGCACTGGGCTGGAATTTCCGAAAGGCTGATGTTTCTGGGTGCTCATTGGCTCCCTCTAGTGGCCAAGGATGTGAATGAAGTGGTACTTCAAAAAATTGGCATGGTTACAGAAACAATTTGAGCAGTATTCACAGTTACTGAATAACTGCTGCACTTTATTGCTCATTTTTTGAGAAGGTTTCTCTGAAAATGCAATTACTGCTGCACTCTGGCAAATAAAGTCTCTGATTAATGTATAGTTTTTATTCAGAAAATGTTGCCAAGCATTTAATTACTGAAAAGTAATTGGAAACGGTATGTTATACTGATTCATACAGTTCTATTAACTAGCCCTTTCCACCTATTGACTTGAACCTATTGACGTCTATTCATGCAAAGCTGGAGCCAGTGATCTTGACTGAAAAAAATGAGTTGCTCCACTAGGTCGCCGCTTTGTGAAAAATACCATGCTCATGACTGGAGGTAGACAACAGGTGATCTGGAAGAGGGTGGTTACATTGCTGAAAGGTGGTGGAGAAAGAGTTTTCCACCGAGTGTGATGGGATGTCTATAGTTTTTCAGTCATCCACCCATTAACCATAGCTACCATCACAGTAGGGGTTCCCAATCTTTTGCTGCCCAGAGCCCAGTAAAACTTATCACTTGTGGTGGTCCCCCATAATCATGTTTGCTGGGGGGGTTAGGGGTTGGGTTAGGATTGGGGTTGGGGGGCACTCTATAATTGCATAGAGTTTGGGATTCCAATCCTCACAGGGCCACAATGTGTCGGGACCCAATTCCATAAAGCACAAGTGCGTGAGACAGGCTCTACAGAATGCTAGTCATGCGCTGACATCTGGCTTATATTCAAAAAGCTGTTCATTCATGTTCAGAGAGACAAATTAAAACATACCATGGCTGATGATGAGATAAAACCCACAGCTAATGAAACAACGAAGGAATGTATCAGCCATCCATCATTCAGTCAGCCATAATGAGCAAAATAATCCATGGGGATGTGAGATCAAAAAAACACCCAAAGAGAGTAAGGTGAGGAGTAACACATTCAAGAGCAAAGGCTATAAATCAGCAGGACAGGAGATATTTGGAATGGTCATTATAGTCAGTATTGAAAGATACGTCAAAACTTAATGCTCTCAGTCCCATGCTCCGACCTGAGACAACAGCAGCCTGGTCCTTGGTGAGGAAAAACCAGCTCGCAGTTTCTCAGGACCTGCATTGGTGACCTCGCTGACAGTATGTTATATAGGGATTGCACAGGTGATGAGATTTTTACGGCAGCATGAAACTGAGCTGTGATCGGAAGGTCGCTAGTTCAAATCCCATGGTTGGCAGACTGATTTTACCACTGTGCCCCTGAGCAAGATCCTTATTTCAAATTCCTCCAGGGACCAGCAGACCCTGCATTCTCAACTGTGTGCCGCTTTGGATAAAACAGTCTGCTAAGTAAATGTAATCATAAGCCCTTGATTTTACTTATGAATAATTTAGAGGGCCAGCACCAATTACATCCTTTTTGTTGCATGGTACTTTAAGTGGCAACCATTTTCAAAACACTTGTGCAGCTCGATATTTCCTGAAGCTTCTCCATTAAAGTTCCCCTCTTGCAGTGACATCTGTTCCTTTTCTCTGGCAATCAAACCAGTAAGTCACAAGTCCAAAGGTCCGGTTCCTGAACAGCCACCCGCTCACTCCCCAGCTGTAGCTATATGCTACACCACGTTTACTGGTTTGTTTTTGGTCTAATCACACAACATAATGAGACAGAAAACAGCTGCACCCCCCCCCCCCCCAACCATCTGTCATAGTCCGAGGGAAGTGTTAAAATTAAGAATTAAAGTATTGTGTAAGTATTATACATTAAAACAAAGGAGGGTGGAGATGATTTTGTAAGGCTCATTTAACGCTGCACAATGAACTGAGGTTGAGTGTGTAATGCTGGCTTTTCACCTCCAGGGCTGTGGGTATGATTCCCACCTACAGCTTTTGTGCTGTCTGTGTGTGGAGCTTTCATTCCCTTCCCATGATTACTGTACATCAGTGTTTCCCAATCTGGTCCTTGGGGACCTCCACACGTTCACATTTTTGCTCCTTCCAAAAGCTGGGAGGAAGCAGAAATGCGGACTGTCTGGGAGGAGCAAAAACGCAGACTGTCCGGGAGGGAGCAAAAAATGTGGACTGTCTGGGAGGGAGCAAAAACGTGGACTGTCTGAGAGGGAGCAAAAATGTGGACTGTCTGGGAGGGAGCAAAAATGTGGACTGTTTGGGAGGGAGCAAATATGTGGACTGTTTGGGAGGGAGCAAAAACGTGGACTGTCTGAGAGGGAGCAAAAATGTGGACTGTCTGGGAGGGAGCAAAAACGTGGACTGTCTGAGAGGGAGCAAAAATGTGGACTGTTTGGGAGGGAGCAAAAATGTGGACTGTTTGGGAGGCAGCAAAAACGTGGACTGTCTGAGAGGGAGCAAAAACGTGGACTGTCTGAGAGGGAGCAAAAATGTGGACTGTTTGGGAGGGAGCAAAAATGTGGACTCTCTGGGAGGGAGCAAAAACGTGGACTGTTTGGAGGTCCCCAAGGACTAGATTGGGAAACTGCTGTAGATTCCTGTCAGCATCCAAGAACATGCAACTAGGTAATTTCTCTATACATTCTAGGCTACTAGGGTGTATCCACTGTGATAGGCTGACATCTATCCCAGGGTGTCCCTACTTGATGTGACCTGTTTCCTGGGATAAGCTCACTGTGACACAATGCAGCATAAGGTGTTCTGCAAGATGGGTGGATCATATATATATTTGACGTCAACTGAGCTAGACACTTTTTGTCTCTGGTTTAAATCAGCTTTATCATCAAAGATGCAGATTAGAAAAATGGTTTGTGGAAGAGTTAGTGAAGTGTTAAACTTAGAGCATTTCAAACTCCATTACAAAACCAGTCTGGTGCCCAGTACTGAGTCTGCAAGTACCGTAATCTCTCTCCTGTACTTAGTAAATAATATTATTAATTGCAGACTATAACTTCCATTCTGTATTCGTGGGCAAAAAGATCTCATATAACACATCAATTCAGAAAATTAGCATAAATCTGAATTTGAATGAGATCAAGTAGGACGGTATGGGATTCCATGGGTTGGCGTCTGTGTCCAAAAGGACACGGATTCAAATCCAGGGGCTGTTGGAGTAATTAAATTAGTTTTGGGCCCTTAAGCAATGTCAGTGTTCCAGTGGCTGACTCTGCATTCTGACCCCAGGCTTCAGTCTCTCATATTTATAAGTATGAATCTCATAGGAGATCAGGGTGGGATACGTGAACTTGAGCAAATACAAATGGAGTGTCATCATTGGTTCAATAGGTTCAAGTGGACTGGTCACGTGACCACTCCTGGTCAATACCGTTGGACAACATCTGTCCAATCATAAATACAGAGGACTCAGAATCAGTGTGATATTGGCAGGGCCTGATGCAAGCTTTAACATGTGGGTATAGCTAGACAGCTATTAGAAAAATAACGAGCTGTAGCTGTGTACTGCTGAAAAGTGATTAAAGGCAGTTAAGAAATGGGAAGGGGGTGCAAACAAAGGGGGGGGGGGTCTAACTGCTGGAAGGCTTTTTGTTAAGAACTGAATACAAAGTCTTTGATTACAAGCGATTTACAATTTAAATGTCTATACCTTTTTTTGTAACTAATCCCAGGTAATTTATGTTAAGTACTTAGTTACAGGACAAACACAGGCTCTGTGACCAGAGAAGTACCTTTGGCTATAATAAAATCAAGTGGCAAGGAGCCTTTTTAACTGGTGAGCGCAGGGACAGGAAAGGGTATGTTTTCTGAGTGCCGTCCAGATGCATGTTCCCCGGGTGACTTTGTACCAGCCACAAAACCCAAACATGCTTATTTTGGGAGTTGTCAGTGTGCATAACACTGCAAACTTTCCCCCAGGTTGCTCGTCCCCCTCAGAGCCCAGGCTGTGTTATTCATTCCCAGTGGCCTATGCCAATATAAACAGTACAGATGGGTATATTTTCCCACACATGATATCACAGACTGAGATGCCAGGGGAAACAGGAGGCATGTTAAAGAAAATTGCATTCCTGGAACTGAAGGCAAGTACTGTGCTTAGCTAGTCCCTGGTTTGGTGCTAGTAACCCATCCGTGATCAACACATTGGCCAGCGGGTTCTATTTCAGGAACCGATTATGTTATTTTTGTCTGTAGTATAATGCTAGTGATCAACCAGCAGATGGCGCCATTGTAGCGAGCCGACAAACAGAGTTGCGGCCACTCACACTGGTTGGAATGCTTTTGTTTGCCACGTGCCAATTTTGTGTAGATGACTACTGAGTATCTCCTCCCAAGAAACACGGACGCACACACATGCACAAACACACTCACGCTCGGAAAGACTTCTGTATCTTCATTACCATAAAGCTGCTGTAAATGGACAGCTGGGAAATGGCCTGACCTCTGCAACAGACAATTAAACACAAAGTGCAATCTCACTTAAGCAGATCTGGTCACTGCCCTAACGCATTAAGTCTAGTAATTAATTTTCATAGCTTTCTCAAGGTCGTAACGATTTATCTGTCTAACCGTTTACCTGCCTGGAGCACATAACTGTGCCTGACTGGCTTATGTGTACTAGAACATTCCCTTAATACACACCTTTGCATCTACTTACTTGTAAACGTTTCCATCGTTGTTCACAGGCCACTACATGTGTGAGAGGTGTGGATAGAGAACGAAGAAGCTTATGAACACAATTTATCAGGCTTGAAGAAACTCACCCAAAAAACGTTGCAGTGTTTTCCGCCGCCGAGTCGCTGCTCAGCTTTCTCTAAGGCATCTGTGTCTGACCTTTGACCCTGACCAGAAAGCGCAGTGGGCTAAATGCCTCGCCACTGTCTTCTGATTCCAGCATGGCAGCCGACTTGCCCAATTCCGTCCCTCACTCAATGACATCACTTCCACTCATTGTAAATATCCAATGAGTGTCCTTAGAAAGTGTCAGGCCATTCTTAAAGGAGTCAGACCCCAGGAAACACTCCGAATACCCAATGTATTGTGCAAAAATTGGTTTCACTTCAGATTGTGTCGCAAGGCTATCTCCCTTCAAACTCCATTCCCCATTGACATTCACAGAGCGCTTCAGTTCAGTTCCGTGACTCAACCGGGATCATTATGGGCTGTGTGTCCTGCATGACTTTGACCACAGATGCTTGGAAAAGATGGCGGTCTTGACCGTGCTGACGTAGTGAGGCCCTTAGCACCCCCCCGAACATTAGCGTGGACCCGGTAACAAAACAAAGACACAATTGCTGTATGGGTCATACAGCTATCTGCAGTAGCACTGGGGAAGAGGGAATTGAGGTGGAGGTGAGATTGTTGCATGTATGCGTGTGTGTGTGTGTGGGGGGGGG
>JAODUD010000062.1:27428531-27449340 GCA_026784285.1 Stomatorhinus walkeri
AAACAGGGAAGTGAGTGTGTCCTGAACAAACAGGGAAGTGAGTGTGTCCTGAACAAACAGGGAAGTGAGTGTGTCCTAAACAAACAGGGAAGTGAGTGTGTCCTGAACAAACAGGGAAGTGAGTGTGTCCTGAACAAACAGGGAAGTGAGTGTGTCCTGAACAAACAGGGAAGTGAATGTGTCCTGAAAAAACAGGGAAGTGAGCGTGTCCTGATCTGGATAATGGGAGCCACTCTGTGGCATCACTGTTCCAAGTAAGAAGCCTTTTTTTGTCAAATAAATAACGATAAGACTTATTAAGACATATTAAGAAATATTAAAGGACCTGTAACCAGCCATCTTAATTATCCTCACTTTAGGATGTGAGAAGCTCCACAGACAGGGAAGCCTGTTCCTCTCTAGTGCTACCCAGAGGTGGATAGTTCAGGTCCAGAAAGTAAAAATCCAGACCAAGATTTTGTTACAATCAACCAGCTGAATACAATATAAAGAGCCACAGTTACAGAGTATTCAGCTTGTTGGTTGAAACAAAATCTTGGTCTGGATTTTTACTTTCTGGACCTGAACTATCCGCCTCTTGTGCTAAGATGGCACAATGGCCTCTAAGTAAATGAAGGCTGGTTTATCCAACATGGAGAGGTGTATGCAGGTGAGACTGCCAGATTTAGTCTTACAATGTGACTGGTAAATGGGAAATTTACAGGGAAATGGAGGAAATCATTGTAATGTGTTGCAGTGACAGTTGCTCTCTCTCTCTCTCTCTCTCTCTCTCTCTCTCTATCTCTCTGTCTATCATTTTAGTTTTAATGCCACTGGAATAAATTTAAAACATTACTGAGGTTGATGCACATGAAGAGAGGAAGTGTCAGATCCTGCGGGAAGTAAAAATAAACTTGAGTGACCAAAAACATGACTCATGTTAGACTCTTAACTCAGCTGAAGTTAGAGCTGGAGAGGAGAAGCTCAGATTCTGTGGATGACATTCATGGGTGTCTGTTGCCCCCCAGTACAGACCCTCATTTGCAGCATTTATATTTCTCAAATCACTTTTGCTTGTAATTAAATTCTTTAAGAGCTGACAGCTTCCTGTTCAGGTGTGATGTCCATGCTTGAACGATCAATTTCTGGAAAATATAGTGATAAGAAATCTGTCCATTTTCTGTAACCATCTCCCCTATTCAGGCTCACGAGGGTCTGGAGCCTATCCCAGAGACTTCAGGTGAAAGGCAGGGAACAACCCAGGATGAGGCACACTCACACATCATTCACACACACATATACTCCTGCAGGTAATTTGGTAACTGCACTTAACCTCAGCATGTTTTTGGGCTGTGTGGGCGAACTGGGGCACCCACAGGAAACCCCACGATAACACGGGGAGAACATGCAAACTCCACACATTCAGAACCCTGGTGGAGACTTGAACCCAGGTCCCAGAGGTGTGAGGCAAGAAGCCTAACCACAGCATCATCCAAAACAAGTTGATTTGTTTTTTCGCTAATTCTTGTAGTTCTTATTATAAAAAGGGCAGAAACAAATATTTGGGAACTAAATATTAAATACCATTTTATTTTGCATGATGAATTTCTTTCAGTTTTTCATGCATGTCTGTAAAATTCCCTAGAATCTCACTGAAAGGCAAAAATCAAGATTGACAGATCGTCTTTTCCCCTGAACATTCATCCATGGGAACACACATATTTGAGAGTTAGACAAGGCATGGAGCAACCAGGGGGCTGAGGGCCTTGTTCAGAGGCCCAATGGTGAAGTCACACTACTGACTTTGGGGTTTGAGCCAATGACCTTCCGACAACAGGCAGAAGGTCCACAGCCACATACACCACCCCTGTCATTTCTGTGCAGTTTGCCCACACATGCTGCAAAAAAACAGTACAGCATAAAAGTATGAAGAGACACTCCAGATGCCGGTCTGAGCTTGTGCCTTGTGTTCTTGAACCGACATTAAAAAATCAGCCTAGACGGTGCCACCCTGCCCTGTATGTTTAACACTTTCCTAGTTATTGGGCTACAGGGAAGCATTGTAGAGCATCAGGGAATGTGAATTTGAGGAAGAAGTGGTGAACTCCTGCCTAATAGGGAGAACCAAATTCCATTGGATATCGTTCTCATGTAAAACAGTGATGTATTGGTAAAATTGATTATTTTCTTCATATACAATTCAAATTTCGTAATCCATCCATCCATCCATCCAATCTTCCAATTGCTTGGTCAAGGTCATGGCTAAAACTTCGTAATATAAGAATCCTTTCAGTATTTTCTTACCTATACTGCTAAAAGAATGATTATGAATCATTTGAACAAAGGAATGTTAATGAGTTTAAGATGCATTACAATGACATAATACTTACATCGGTAAACTGACCTTAACCATTTGACTATGTTGCAGATCATTCAGGCCAATTAAAATATTTCACTGCACAGCATTCAGTACAGCATTAATTAAGCATTCATCTCAAAACTCCTCCATAAAACACAATGGGGCCAGGATATCATGCATATCGTTGCTGTCTGGTGAAAACGGTGAACGTACGCTTATTGATGATTGTGACTTCTTATTGTAGATGCAATACATTCTCTACTGGTACTGTTTGAAATCTAATTGACCCATAAAAAGATGCTTTATGACATTGTCTGTTTCACTAGTATTTATTTTTGTAGTGGTTGATCATACTATTAGTTTGTATTACTGATTTTAACAACTAAATGTTGATAGCTAGATAACTAGTTAACTAACATCATTCATAATTGTGAATTTGAAGCGAGATTAGTTAGTATCTAGTTGACACTGACAGATTTGCAGCAATAACATCAATCCGTCCTTTTAAAACATTAAACTGTTCACTGACGGTTGTATAAATGTTTCTTTTGTAGTGCTAAGGGCGTCTCATTACATTGTTTTTTGTTTATTTTTTTAAGTAATTTCTGAGAAAATTTCTTCTGGATTTTCAGAGGCACCTGTTTCAGAGGCACAGTGACAGTACACATTTACATATGCTTTGATGTGCTTTGGACTCCTTGCAGACAAAGGCAATGTGTCATTTAGAGCCAGACCCTTTTACATGAGTATAACACTCCCTGGTCACTGATGACCCTGACTGTGCATTCATACCTATGATGTGAACATCTGATGAAGAATCACTGCCAACTTCTAATGTAATCAGAGTGGGACCTGGGCCTGCAAGATCCACAGCCATCAAGACTCATGACGTAGAGCTAAAAATTGGGTTCTTTTTACCCCAAGAGAAGATGAGTCTGGTCCAGTTGGAAGGGGAGCTGCATATTTAAGGGGAATTGAATGTCACTTAATCCAACGAAATTAAATGCCTACACAGCTTTTGTGAATATCAGTTGGATTTATGAATCAATACAATTAAGTGCTAGCATGGGGTAGGTAAAGAGCAGAAGGTCAATCTTTGCAATGCCTGAAATATTTCACATCACCTCTAGGGTGATTCATTTTGATACTTTTATAACCATTGCTTCACAACACAAACGGGAAACACTGTCTGAAATGGGAGATAACAAGATGGGCGGCGGTCTTCTGTTGTATAATGCGCCAAACAGCATGTTCCATCAGAAGATGCCATCCCTTCAGGCTGTACATAAAGAATTCTGCAAATTATTCCATCAAATTCTTGACAGCATGTGGCTACAGACATCGCTAAACAAGTGAACTGCAGGTCCATACTGGAAAAACATTGGTGGAGAGGAGCTGCGAAGATCATGGAGATTCGAGTGGTGCTGGATTGGAGGGAAGGGCCACGGGGCATGGCATTATAGGTAATTTATTACAATCTTGCTGAATTTTGGGGCTTGACCAACAAGAGGAAGATGACAAAAGATAAGGCAGGTAAGGATCACCTGTTGACCCCTATTTTCATAGGCAAGACCCAGCTAACTTCAGCCGTCTGAGAAGATTTGCATTGTCCAGAGAGTTCAGAGTGAGGCAGGATCTTTCAGACACAGTGGATGCAGCTCCCTCAAGAACAGCCCTTAACAGAAATGCCTCTGTTTGATGGGATGAGCAAGATCGCGAGTATCCAATAGAGGGAGTACAACTGTAAAAAAACGCACATACATTTTTTTCCAACATCATGTTGCTAGTAGAAAATAGTAAAATATTTACTTCATAAATATAGATATCGGCGTGCACGATTTTTATTTATTGTGTGCTGCCACGACTTGCTTTAAGGTGGAAACAAAACAGATGCTTCAAATACTCTAAATGAAAGTGGTAAATGAATGGAATTTCTCTGCGCTGCAACCTGCACGCAGATCCATGTTCCGCGCGGCCACGTGTTTTATCTTTTGTTGGATGATCGTTGCGTAGGAGTGAATGCACCCACAATCACGGATTACTAGTAAAACATCAAATATATAACAATCACGACAGAAACAAGCTTTCAACAGTTCTTTCATTTTGACACAGAATCAGTCCATCATCTGCAGGTATGTTTGAGTTCGTCCTGTTGACTTGCTAAAGTAGGCTATATAAATGAGCTTCTATTCGCATTAAATGTGCATGTACATTTTTTTGACAAAACTAGCAAGCCATGTCATAGAAAGCGTTTTCTAAGTTATTTTCCCTGGCATTGCATGGAAATAAATCCCAATGTCCCATAGAGAAATTGTCATGAATTTCGTTTTTGAATAATAAATAAAATTTCCTCCACTATCATCATATAAAGTCTACGTGACTAAGATGCCATCTACTATTATACGTCCCATTCAATCTTTATAGTATATTAAGAATTGGCGGGACTGATTTGTCGGTCAGCACGATTTACTTAAGCAAACTTCAGTTTGATGTCGTACATTATTCCTACATTATTCTTTAATGCTATGTTGTATCTTTTATTTATACATTTCACGTATCCGTTGTTAGTGTTCAGCAAAAAAACAAGCAAACCTAAAAAGTTTTTAAAAACTCCACAATAACGCGCAAACGCGGCGTTAAAGGGACGAAACTTCATGAATACTACTGTGGCATCTTATAAAATAGATTAAAGAGATTGTAATTCCGAGTTTAATAGCATATCGAAAATATAGGCTACTATTGTTGAGCTTTTGATTCACACATTCTGGCTGTGTGCATTTCCTACTTAGCGAGTGAGCGCCTAAACGTCAGCCCACTTGGGGAGGGCACTATTACTCAAAATGCTATGAATGTGACAGCCAATGGTCCAGACTGCTTGCGTGGGGAAGGTGAAAGCATAAGCCGTGGACAATTAGTGAAGACGATGGAATCAAAGAGGACGCGTCCACACACGCTAGACTGACACTGGGGAGGAAAAGCGCAACTAGGGACGTCGCTCTTCTGCGTGGCTGGGTCACATTGTGCTAAACGTCGAGAAACACAGGGGATAGAGAGCTGCTGTGAGCCGTGGTACCAAAAGCGTTACCCGTAGGGGGGGTAAAAATGACAGTTGTATCTTCAGAAAACCTGGAGGAGACTGTGGCCCTTGCAGCCCTGTCTCAAGATGTCTGTAATCCGGAGCGCATGGACCAGGAATGCTGCGAGAGGGTGGTCATCAACATCTCCGGACTGCGCTTTGAAACTCAGCTCAAAACACTGGCTCAGTTTCCATCAACACTGCTGGGGGACCCAAGAAAAAGGATGCGATTCTTTGACCCTTTGAGAAACGAGTACTTCTTTGACAGGAATCGACCCAGTTTTGATGCCATCCTTTATTACTACCAGTCCGGGGGGAAGCTCCGGAGACCTGCTAACGTACCTATGGACATATTTATGGAGGAGATCAAATTTTACGATCTAGGCGAAGACGTGATTGAAAAATTCAAAGACGACGAAGGTTTTATAAAAGAGGAAGAGCGCCCGTTGCCAGAAAGCGAGTTCCAGCGCCAGGTTTGGCTTCTGTTCGAATACCCCGAGAGCTCAGGACCAGCCAGAGGAATAGCAATCGTTTCTGTCGTGGTCATTTTGATATCCATTGTTATTTTCTGCATGGAGACCTTGCCGGAGTTTCGGGATGCGCACGGATATTCAGATGATCACTTTTCTGTCAATGGAACTTTAGGAATGGAAAAACCAAATCCATTCACCGATCCGTTCTTTATCGTGGAGACCCTGTGCATCATCTGGTTTTCATTTGAGCTGATGGTGAGGTTTTTTGCGTCTCCCAGTAAACCCGCCTTCTTTAAAAACATCATGAACACCATCGATATTGTGTCGATCATCCCCTATTTTATCACGTTGGGGCTGGAGCTGGCGGAGAGCCAAGGCAATGGCCAGCAAGCAATGTCACTGGCCATTCTAAGAGTCATCCGCCTGGTGCGAGTCTTCCGCATTTTCAAACTGTCTCGACACTCGAAGGGACTCCAGATATTGGGGAAGACACTCCAGGCGAGCATGAGGGAGCTCGGTCTCTTAATATTCTTCCTTTTCATAGGCGTTATTCTGTTCTCCAGTGCTGTGTACTTCGCTGAAACCGATGACCCACAGTCTTCATTCAGCAGTATCCCCGATGCCTTTTGGTGGGCAGTAGTATCAATGACGACCGTGGGCTATGGAGACATGTGCCCTGTCACTGTTGGGGGCAAGATCGTCGGATCATTATGTGCCATCGCCGGTGTCCTTACTATTGCGCTGCCCGTCCCTGTCATTGTGTCGAATTTCAACTACTTCTACCACAGGGAGACGGAACATGAGGAACAATCACAATATACTCATGTTACATGTGGTCAACCGCAGCCTACATTTGGGGATGTCAAGAAGTCTGACAGCAAGCCTTCCCTCACAAAGTCTGATTTAATGGAGGCTGAAGACCTGGATTCATTGAAATACATCAATTACAGCCCGCATAAGCCGTACACGGGCAAGTTCACCGACGTATGATACGGGACCGCATGTCATATGCGTGAAGCGGCTTTGTGCGCTTACCCCGCTCATTTTGGCTTCGAAATGTTTACAGCCTTTTTTCGACGTTTGATGCTCACTTATAATTATAGGATTTTTCATCAAAATAATCGAGAAAGGGACAGAATTTGTAAATTTGCGCGTTTCATCCACGTGTCTTCCAGTTTGTGCGCCTATTAAAGCGTAAAGTTGCATTCAGCTCGCTTATGAGCAGTAAAACAGCCATTTTTATTACATGCTCCATCTCCAGTAGCACTTTATTTCTTATTAATATCTATGGCGTTCATTACAACAAGTTTACATTTAATTTAAGGAGCAAGGACATTGGACCAACTAGTTTTAATTACTGAAGCAAATGTATTCCTCTATTACAGGTCTATTGGATATTTCTCTGAACAGTGTAATACTATTACCACCACTACTAATAATAGTAATAATAATGATAATATTCAAGGTCAATCGGAGAGTTTGAACTTTAGCAGTCTAGACATCGATTTGCGTTTTATTTTCCATTGAGGTCACAAAAAAGCATGAGCAATATACAATTAGCCTGTTATATTAATATAGAAGTCGCCAGGTTAGGAACCCATGTTCTACCTAAATAGCTGTCACTAAGATGTTTAATATACTACGAAACAATACGATCGGTCGTTCCAAAAATTTACCCCCAAATTAATATTTCGTGTGAAAAGTGAATGTTTGCACTTTGAACAGACCTATATGTTACTTTTAATCGCGATGACATCAGACCAAAATATTAGGAAAATTAGTCGACACATCCTTTGGTACAATAAAGCGGCTATTATCGTTGTGCACATTTCATTACGTACGAACCCGTTCGATTTATATGAATGACAAGTAATCCATGTATTGGTATGCATACGCTCGTATGTTTGATTATAATATTGTATACAGATTAGGGCGCCACCACGTGGACAAAAATGAACTTTGCCATGGAGTCTTCGGATACAGAAATGTTTCTATAGCAACCTTCCAGACAGTCTTATGCCTTTTTTTGTTTTGCATTTTGATTAACGTTTTGGGTGTTTGACACCGACTTGCGACGATCTTAGGGATAATACGATGGGCATTTTCAGCACTAAATATTGTTGTTACTAACTAATATTAAAAACAACAAAGCAGAGAAATAAGGAAACACAACCATGTGAACTGTGAATTAAGACATGGCAACAACAATGAAGACTGAACAACTAAAATCAAACAATTAAATTAAATGACTATGGAAAAAAACAGCAATACCTACATGGATGACGTGACTTTGGAAATAGGCAACAAGACAGAAATTTGCATTCAAAATAGACTTATATGAACAATATATATCAACTCGGAAATGAAATACATATGTTACTAGAAGTCAACAAAAATAGCCCCCGATTTTTCACATCTTAAATAAAATGGAACTACTGGAAGACCTATGGCGACCACGTTTATACATCGAAGTGCCGTGACTTCAGATAATTTACATAACTGCATAAATTAGCCTGCAGACAAAACAATCGACGCAACTGAAGCAAATAAAACCGGAATCTCGATGTACACACAACAAGAAGACTCCGCAACCATCTTATTCCCTGGTGAGAAATGTCTTTAACCTTATGCTATGACGTTTACTATCACGTGACCAAAACACTTCAATATTATCCATAGCAAATGTAATGTCTAGGCCTATAACTTACAATTCCCGTAAATTATTTCTTAAATTTCTTTTAATGTCATTTCAACAAAACCCGGTTTTGCACACAGCAAAATAACACTTGCAAGCTTTACACATACTCAACAATGCCAGGATCACAAAATGACAAAATAATCAAAGACTGCTCTGTTATGAAAACAGAGAATTTCTTCTTGGAAGTACATTGTCAACCCCTCACATGCTCCATATGTGCTAAGGTGCTGCATATAAAGTCGTATAAACATTATAAAATGCCCTTTCTGCTGTGGATCACTACTCTTACTATCCATTGCCAAAGTAAAACATATTAAGTTTTAACTACTCTGCCACCTATATGTTTTTAAAACACTTGATTATTTTTAATTATGGTATTTTACACAGACTACTAATAATCAGGCATTTGGTGACAGTGCTAGCAACAGTAAAAAACACAGTGGTGACAAACATGCACACGTCCCTCTTCATCCTTGCAGGTCGCAGATCATACTCAAGGGAAGCCTCACTTTGATTCCTTCACATGGCACAGAACCTTCCAGACCTGAAGAATGTCGGGCGTCGACTCTGAGCTACGGGGGACCTGCTTCTGAAGAGCAATATTCGGAGCGAAGGGATAAACGCTTTGAAAAAAAACATCTCCATTACAGAAGAACTGAACATTGGAAATCATTCCCATGGATGTTTGCCATCTGTTTTTTGCTTTACACTGAGTATTATCCTGCCCACGCAACAGCGGCTAACTCACTGTTTTACGTCAACCAGGTGCAAGCTTCAGCATTAAGTGTTTCTCGAATCACCAGTCATACACATCCAACTTGCTTAATATAAAACTTTAAAATATTCGACAGAGAGTTGTCTAAAAAGCCTCTTGCCATAATAGAAACATATTTGTGGTCCTGTAAGAATTTCCTGTAAAGGACATGAACATTGCATATCTGTTCCTGAACCAAAACTGCATATTGCATGCTAGCAAATCATTGAAAACCTTTGCTCTAAAGTATATAGCTCAAAATTTCTTTGGTGTCAGTATGCTACCACAAGGGATCATCTGCACAGCAGTACTGTTCAAAAGAATGAGCTCAACAATATTAAATCTTTATTTTTTATATATTATATATTTCATGTATTTATACAATAGCATTACATAAATGTATGATGCTACACGATTGCCTTGAAAAAAACAACATGGTCCGAGAGGGTTTGACTTAAGTGGAAATCCCTTCCTGCTAATACGTATCGGAATCTTAGTGCATATAATCAAGGGTAACAAATTCACTGCAGGTCTTTGTTGTTTCATGTTTATGGTTATTATTAACGCTCTTTGTTCTCTTCTAAATCGGAATGCTGTATCACTTTTTAAAACCATCTACCTCATGTTCAAATGTTTAACTTTTTACGAGTGGTCAAACACCATGCTTATAGGTGAATGTTATATTACATTACTGAATCCATTGTGAGATATGCTTTAAGTGTTCTGTGAGCCATAAAAGGTCATTTTTATGTTAATTCCATTTATCTGTTGAGGAATGCTGTTATGTCATATAACCATACCAAAGTTTTGAGTTCAAGGTAGGCAGGGGAAAGCTGATCCTGAACTATGGGTAGTGGCCCATGGACAGACACCCGTGAGAAAGGGGTATTTCATCCTTTCAGCAGAACCTGGAGACTCACAATAGCTGTTTTAGTGGTGTTAAGACTTCATAAACAATTGTTTTATAATATGTGATCCTTTGCTTTAGCTACTCGTAGATCTGTGCCATACAATTCCAGTCTTTCGAAGTGTTGACTGTACATATCATGTCTCAACAAGTGATTCTGTCTCAAAGAGTGAGTCAGACTATGAACACAAATCTAGATTCACATCCCTCCTAAGTACTGTAAATGTGTAAATGAACACAATTTATAGAATATTTTCTTTGAGAAACTTAGAAGAAAAGCAATACTAAATGGTTAACAGTATTTTTGAATATTGTACTTTAACTGTACATTATGCTTGTACTCTGCTGACATTTTTTCATAAAAGATTATACTTTTCTTGAATTGTACAATTATAATGAAATATTAGCTCTTGATGTGACAGCTACTGTATTGCATAAAGCATTGGATCCAATGAGTTACCAGGGGAAAAAGTGCATTTTTAAGATTTGCCACTCCAGTCTTCCTGCACCCCATTGAGAGTGACTTTACGTAGAGAATGATGCCATCGTTAAACAGGAACCACTGGAAGATCTAGTCTCTCTGCTTCCACAATATAAGTCCCGTTATCCGCACAAATGGCTGAAAGCCACTGGGTCACCCCTGCAGCTCCGCTTTTGAAGCCACTGAATTACAGAAGTGCTTATAAAACAATGACATGACTCCTGTGCTTTATAAGCAGCTTCCACACAATGCAGGTTAAGAGCTGCCTTCCGAGAACAAAATGTGTCAAGAACAATATGTTTCAATTAAATTATGCATGATTTAATGCTGAAGCAGGATACATAACAAATGCAAGCAAATCCTACTTTAGCATAATGAGATTTTGCCTAAGGCCAACTAGTTATTGACCAAGGTGCAACTAAAAAGCAGGTATCTCTGGCACTTATAGAGCATAGTTTAGGGGGATTATCAGAAAGGACAGATTTTGTAACCTAGTGGTAAATTGTTGGCAGGGGCAGTGAAGGTCATTCTGAGGGGGGGGGGGGGGTTGGTTACACACGAAAGACTTGAATTAGCCTTGGGCTTATCGATTTTTGTTGGTGGGTCTCTGGGGTGAAAACTGTAACACGTTAAGGCAAGGTGAAATACAGCAATAGGACAAAAAACTAATTAAAGGGGTCACTCCTTACACAGAGCTGTGGAATAGGAACCACTATGATAAAACACCATAAGAATTACAAAAAACAAAATAAAAATATTTTATATAGACCGAATGATCTTCTGTGTTATTTAATTTCATTTGTGTACTAGGAATTCTTCCGCATTTAATAAAACAATGCTTTCTACATGTCGTATAAACAAGTTTTATTGCGGTAAAGAGGAACAGATCATTTTATAGCAAAATTACAAAACGTGAGGTAAGATGGATTTAAATGTATTACATTTTAAACGTGACATAGAATCAAGCAATAATTCAGATAAACAAAGTAGGTCTCAGTTTTTGATGGTTTGGATGTTGTATTCTGTGTGTGTGTGTATTTTGTTTTCGGTAGCATCGCATACAGAGCGGCGGCACTAAACAGGAACCAATTTTAGTCGCTGGAGTGCGGCAGTCGGACAGCCTTCAGTGACGGACTCGACCGCTGTCCGTATGATTTTTAGCTGTTCTTCTTTTCTTATTAATGCAAGACATATGAATGCCTGTTAATGCTTTGGCTTTATAGAGAAAATATGAAATTCCGAAGGCGGAATAAGTAAATTGACAAAAGTATATATTAAACTTTCACGAATGATTCGTTGAACAGCAACTATTTTTCTACACGAACCTTCTGTAAATTAAGCCAAGCGCGCAAGCCACGGACTTTTTATTCAGAAATAAATATCCTATTTGGATGACGCAGATCAAGAAAAGGTAACGCATGTTTATTGTCTTTTATTTACGTCATATATTATTAGTCTTGTTGCTCGATGAAATAAATATCCGTGGCTTTGACACTTAGTTTGCCCGAAAACAATACAGGAAGCGCTAGCTAAAATACTCCCACTGTAATGATGCCAGTTCTGTGTGGATTAACTTTATACTATCTAGCTAACGAGATTAGTGCAACGGAAGTACAGTTCGCCAATATCACTTAAGACCGATTTATCGTGCTGATAAAACCGAATCGTTTTAATTTTATTTAGATTTTGCTACTAAATATTCTTCTGTACTTATTTTCTTTATTTACTGCAAAGCTGGTAAGATGACATTCGTGTTAACGTCGCTGCTTTGACATTGATTGATAAAGTAGATTGATGTAGTATATCAGTGGGTAGCTTAATCGGTCCATGGTTGTGAGTTCACGGCCCACCGCTGTGTATTGGGTATGCCCCTTCTACAATCCAAAGACATGCGTTTAGGCTAATTTTTCTGTAGTGTACGTTTGTACTTTTTGCATCTATGTGTCCTGTAATGGACCAGCATCTTGTCTAGGACATATCCCAGCATTGTGCCCTGCTCTGCCTGTGATAGGCTCCAGGCCCTCCAATAACATTGACCAATCAGATCAATAGTTAGTATACTAGCCAAATAACATATTCATTCTTGTTCCTGTAATTCATTTGGTAATGGAAAAGGTAGTTCACATGGTATCTGATTCTAAATTCTATACCTCTGGACTATGCAGATGCTTTTGTAGATTATTTTGTCTGAATTGGGAAATAGTGTATGTACTGTACAGTCTTTAAGGAGCACACATAGAGCCTGACAAAATTTAATCACTATACATTCGCTCATCCAGATCGTCATGCTGATTTCCTGACAATAGCTCTGGCTTGGCTGTAGCTTGCATTCATTACACGCACCATTTATGTCCACTAGTCACAGAGGATCAGCTGTGTTGATGTAAAGATGAAGATGTTCTCAGCGTCACACAAGACCGCCTTTGTGGTGGACCATTGTCACTACATGGCCGAGTCGTGCCGGCAGCAGGTGGAGTTCGACATGCTGACCAAAAACCGCGCGCAGGGCGTCATCCCACTGGCCCCCGTCTCCAAGTCCCTGTGGACGTGTGCCGTAGAGTGCTCCATGGAGTACTGCCGCATTCTCTACGACATCTACCCCACCAGAAAACTGGTAAGCCCCACAGGATCCTTGTTCTCTCTATTACAGGCAACAGTACATTGAGTCTCATCCATCCATCCATCTATCAAAACTGCTTTTTAGTACAAGGTCACGGTAGTCCCTGAATTCACAGGACACCTTGCCCTAAAGATATCAAGCAGATGTAGATTCTTAGATGAATATAGGACCTCATGAATTGCAGTTAAGTTAGAAAGCGAAGTTTTTAAAAACTGTATTAATAGAGTTTGCGAGTTCCTGTGTGCTTTAAATGATAGCCTGTGTTGCCCCCATTGAGACACTGAGCTGTTTGTCCATTATGTTAATCACCAGGTGAACTACATAGTCAGCGACTCAGACTGTCACATCCTGAACAGCTGGAACCAGGTGGACCAGAACACTCAAGAGGTACCGTTGGCATTTTGGCCTATCAAAACGTTTAATACTATGTAACAATGCACAATATATGAATTCGACACAATGTACCAAATTTTCTTTACACAGTGTGGTGTTATTACATAATGCTTTTTCACACACCATGTAACAACGTATTATGTAATAACAAAATGTAATAAATTTTGTTTAGGAAAATTTTCAAGGGTGTGTTTCCCAAAAGCTTTGTGTCACTTAGTTCATTATCTTCTACTTAAAATCATTCATTCACTGAGTGTTTCTCAAAACCCTATGTAACTGAAGTGATTTGTATCCTCATTTATAAAAAAATGAGTGATCCAACCCACTCATTATTTTCTATATCGTTTTTTATATGATCTTTAGCCTGTCATAGAGACACAGAAGCCACCTGGAATGGATCACGAAAAACACACTGATGCTCTCTTTTGGACTATGCGATGATGATGAAAATAGACTCATGTTGTAATATAAAATTATAATATAGACTTCAGATTTGTTATATTTTTTTATTGCATAATAATGTTATATAATGCGTTGTTACACAGTTATTACATAACAGAGCATTACTGCATAATGTGATGTTACATGTCACATTTCCATAATATCATGAGCACTGTTTTTGAGGATGCGTGATCTGAACGCGAGGAAACTCCTGCGATACAGCTATATTTAATGTTATCAGCAAAATTCAGAATCAATTATAGACTATTAAGGGCTTATAGTGTAAGATACAAAATCAGTGCTGGTATCAAGGGGGGGCATTCGAAGGCATTGACCCCCCTAGTGAGTCGCCATGCTCCCCCGCACACGCTCCAGAAACCACCACCACACGCTCCAAAATATTCATTTTTATATCTTATTATTTTTCAGATATTAAATGTGTAAACATTCATGAAATTAATAAAGAGCGGTTTCAAATTTTTTTGTCATATAAATTCACTTTAAAGAATGTAGGTTAGTTCGTGATGATTGGTTGTTGCTTTGGTGCAGCATTTGACTTTCGCGAGGAAAATATGATAAAATAGAATTTTCAACCACCAGTGGTCACATTAGGGTAGCAATTCATTCAGCTGAGCAGCATCTTTTCATAAGGGTGTGCAGTTCAAGAGAACGATACATTCACGTAGCAGTGTAGCAGTAGATTTTGTTTGTTGAAAATCTGTTATTTGTATGTTGAAAATATATTAATACATTATAAATTTGTAAGTGCGTTATGCACGTCATTTTCACTTTTAACAGAAAGTGTGGTGGCGCTACCGTCCTAAACCAAACTCCACTTTTCATTTACAAATTTTACTTGGATCAGAAGAAATTGAGAATAGGCCTATGTCTCCCAGTCTGACAGCATGCGGTGAAATCCTCAACAATTGATATATAGTCTTATAAAGTCTAATACAGAGGGGAAATTGATGAATAAGTTGCAGTCTTGGGAATTACAAAAAAATATATATATCGAAGTTGAGAACCTGATGGAGTTTGATCTGTGTCACTCATGGGAAGCCTAATCAACGGTAAGCTGTTCCTGCGCTCAATCTGAACAAAACATTGCGCTGTATTTGCGTTTTATGCATCACAAAGGATGCCTATGAAAGGTGCTTGTTTACTTTTCATTATTCCTGTGATCTTAGGCTTTGCATGACAGTGTAGGGAGCTGTTATGATGACTGAGCTCTTGTTTGGCTCGTGTATTGTTGTTGCTGGCAGCTGACGCTAACATCGCTGGCAATCCCGTGGCCCATGGGAGTCACAAAAAATTGCCAACCTCTAGCGTCGCTCATATGAATATAGTTCACGATTGATAATGCCCCCCCATAGTCAGTGTGATGCCAGCCCAGTAGATCCGCTCTGACGCTGGTCCTGTACAAAATGCGTCTAACTTTGGAATAACCAACTTAGATCCCACTGAGGAAAACAGAGAGAGTAATTATTGGACATACAGCACCAGTTACAAATCTGGACACACCTGCCCATAGAAAGATTTGTACTATTCTCTACGTCTTAGAATAATTATAAAGACATCAAATCTATTAAATAATGCATACACAATTATACACTAACCAAAGAAGTACTAGACAAAAAAAATAATAATTTGTTGCTAGTATGATAGACGCAAACGCAGCTTTACATTTAGGCTCGCAAGTGGGATATTTATGCAGGTTTATATTTTTCTTGTTGTGTAGTGTCTCTAGGTTTGGCATTGATGTGATGTCATGCTCTGCTAGGAAGGCTTTCCACAAGCTTTCGTCATGTTTCTGTGGGGAATTTTTGCCCATTCGTCCAGGAGAGCATTTGTGAGGTCAGGCACTGATGTTGGACTTGAACGCCTGGCTCATGATCTCCACTCTAGTTCATCCCAAAGGTGTTTGATGGGGTCGAGATCAGGGCTCTGTTCAGGCCAGTCAAGTTCTTCCACACCAGACTCACCCAACCATGCCTGTATGGACCTTGCTTTATGCACTGGGACACAGTCCTGCTGGAACAGAAAAGGGCCTTCCCATAACTTCCCACAAAGCTGGACGCATAGAATTGTCCAAAATATCTTGGTATATATACCAGCTCCATAATTGATGCCTATGGATTTAGAATGGGTCCTGTGGGTGTATCCACCGGGTCTCCCAACACGTTTGTCCATGTAGTATATATGCCAGACACTAATTGGCTGCTTTTCCCTCACCCTCTGGTTACAGTCATCCTGAAGCATCTCTACCAGGTTTCGGTCAGGTGGTCAGGTCATGTGACTTGGCGTGTCCAAACTTATGATTGGTACTGTATGTGCTGAATACTCTGTCAAGAGGTGGAAAACAGCTGGAAATTCAGTAAAAATTAAAATTTCATATTAGATAAGATACTGTTCTAGGGGGAAATCTTGTGCAGCAGTGAGGGACTGGCATGCACAGGTCCAAATATAGTGCAAACTGAAGTGCACATATAATACAGACCCACAGTATTGTGCAGAAAATAATTATAAACAAATGACGGGGGTTTATGTGCAGTTAATGTAGTATTTGTACGTCCTACATTTTGCTTCCATGGAGTCAGTTAGTAACCTTAATGCTTTGGAGTGGGAAGTGAACTGGGACATTCAGTGTGACTCTGTTGGATGAAAAAATCTGTCTGTTGCCAGAGAGTAAGAATAATCTATGTGTACAGCCTTGGGGAGCCGGGAAACGCAGGGATAAAGGTGAAATTTACGCGTGGAAGTTAAGGAGGTCGGGTCAGTGGGCGGCTGGCGTGTCACGCTCTCTGCGCCTCCTCTCTGCGGCAGCTGATGGCGAGGCTGGCTGTCGTGGGGCCCCCCAACCCCAGCGAGGACCCCGAGTGCTGCAGCATCCTACACGGCCTGGTGGCCGCCGTGGGGTCCCTGTGCAAGCTGACGGAGTACCAGCACGAGGCGCGCACCACCCTCATGGACCAGGCTGAGCGGGTCAACAACCGAGGGCGCATCATCTGCCTTACCAACGCCAAGAGGTGCGGGCGGGGCCCCTTCCACGGAGACTTGCACGCTCTTCAAGTCTTATTTTTAAACCCCGAGTAAGGGCAGCTCCCTCGTGTAACGTGCCCTCCTTGTGGTGCAGTGACACGCATGTGCGAATGCTGGAAGACTATGTGCAGGAGACCATCCTGGAGCAGAACAAGATCGCGGCCGCTTCAGATCGGTGAGTTCTGGCACGGGTGGCTGGACTTGGGTCCGAGACATCCGCCGACCTTGCCTTAACCCAGTCTGTCTTTACGTAGCCAAATAAGGAACTAAAGCCCGAATAAGGTTACGCCGTTAAGGCTACGTTCATATGCTTGCCTCTAAGATTGAGTAATTTTTTTAACTTAGCACTCAGAATACTTTATAGCCAGTATTCACAAACATACCAGTACCGGATAGTGTTCCCAGATGCGTGAAATTGTTTGTTAATGATTTTCGGCTAAAGGGAGCATAAATATTTTACCCGAGTTAACCAGTGCAGAGTAAAATTTTGCAGTGAAATCAGTCTGCCACAGTGATTTATGCTCTGTTGCGGCCAGAATAACAATTATCCTACCAGTATTTACCCTGTATTCACAGCTCTGCCCTTGGTTTTGGTCAAAGCTGTTGGCATAAAGGCCTCATGGGGTGTTTCTGTTTTCCAGACTGATGCAGATTCAACAGTGTGAGCTGGTTCTGATCCATACCTACCCGTTTGGAGAGGAGACCCTGGTCTCTGACCGGCCTAGGAAAGAGGTAGGGCTTTGTGGCCTTGCGTAAGAGGAGAGATAAAACCTGCGCGATTTTGTGTCCTAAATCTTGTTGAGTGTGAAGGCTGTATTTTACCATAGTACAGCACTCATATTTTTCCAGTAATTATCTCTTGTATCTTGTAAATGGGACAGAGTCATGGTAAAACTCATTCCATCAGCACCGACAGTGAGCACGCTAATGCTATGCTAACGCTAATATGTGATTTATAAGGGCCTCACTTCTGTGTGAAGTGCATGGGAACTATGGGCCTTTTTTCTAAGAGAATTTCACTTCCTTGCTCGCTGATGTCAATACTTGACCCTGAGGCTGGGGGCTGGAACGATAACCCATTTACTCACGTGTTGATTCACAACAGCTTCCCTGCTACACAGATGTTTACATTGCTGGAACTTGGCAGTTCTAGCTCTTGAGACTTTGGTAGCAATATTGGAGCAGGGGAACATTACCAGCTGCAACACACGGCCAGCAGAGGGGGCAGTACATTTGTGAGGCGCAGGTGTAAGGAAATGATGGTGGGAGTTTTTGCAGAAGTATTTCTCCTTTGTTAGGCTTGGTTTGAAAAATTGATTTCCTGATTCAAATCGATCTTAATTTGCATAATCCAATATTGATTCATAAAATCCCAAGATCAATGTTTTTAATACACTCGGTGACAAAAAAAGTTAAGCGTCCAGAAGTAATGGTCCGACTTGCATGTACTTTGGTACATGAGCAGACAGGTTATTGGTATGTATATGATTTGATCTGCAAGGAGTTGGCATGTCCAGTCACCAGACACAGGATGCCTCGTAGAAGCATTAGACTGCATTACCGGCACTTGCCGGAGTTTGTGGGCTTGCATGAGGCCGGGTGGTCCTATCATGCAATTGGCTAGCATGTCGGGCATGCAGATGTCACAGTCAGCCGATGTTGGAACCAATGGGCATGTGAGGGCACCCACACACGTCGTGAAGGTTCTGGTCGCCCAAGACAGACCACACCAAAGGAGGATCATTGTGTTGTGTGCCCAGCATTACAGAACTCCATGGCATCTGCATCTGTCATCTGAACCCAGGTATTGGACTCTATAGCACCCCCTGTCATCCTGCACAGTGTCTCCATGACTGGTTCATCATCCCAAGCATATGCTGCCATTAACACCAGTGCAGAGACAGCTGTGTTTGGAGTGAAACTGGGAGGCATGAGTGGCATCGCACCATGTTCAGTGATGACTATGCATTACCACGGATGACCGTGTGCTCAGATGGCAGTGCTGAGGGGAGAGGACCAGTCCTGCCAGTGCTGTGGAGAGACACACCGGTGTTACTCCCGCTATCGTGGTGTGGGGAGCCATAGGGTATAAATTATGGTCATCCTAGGTAGTGATTCGGGGACCCTGACGACACAGTCAGTGACATCCTGCGTACGCATGTCTTACCCCTCCTGAGACAGCACTCTGGTACAGTCTTTCGACAAGACAACGCCCATCCACACATGGTATGTGAGTCTATGGACTGCCCGCGTCATGTTCAGGTCCTCCCGTGGCCAGCCAGGTCCCTCAATCTTTCCCAATCAAACGTTTGGGATCAAGTCGGATGTAAACCCAGTGCCAATCTGCATGGATCTTGAGGACCAGTTACAACAACTATGGGCCGGCTTGCCAACGGAGGATGGCTGTACGATTCCCTTCCGCACCGTATATCTTCGCATGTATCCAGGCCCGGGGGGGTGCCACACCCTACTGACATGGGACCAACTCTGTCGTCAGTTTAATCTGATATTGCAATATTTGCGATTCAGTCACATGACCTTTCAACAAACATACAGATACATTTCATTTCCACTCACCCACATCTGGGTGCTTAACTTTTCTTGTCACTGAGTATAAATAACTTCTACAGTCTCTTCCTGTGGTTATGTGACGCTTTAACACTGTCGCTCTCACGCGGCCAGCCTCACACTACGAGATCTAGTGGACAGAACCAGATAAAATACACAGTGGGAACTGCTTTCCTCACGGTTGGGCTGCATGGGTTATTTGAAATATTTGCGTGTAATATTATGCCGGCTGTAAAAGAGTGATTAAATTTACCCAAAATAAACTGTAGCCAAAGAATGTGGTATTTTCTACCAGTAGAGTGTGTCAAATAAGTTGGTGGTGTTGCCACTAATTTTGTCAACAAACACACACCATTGCAGACATATGCAGTGTGATTACTGGGCTTTGTGTGACGGGTGCATTTCTGGATGCCGGCTTTTTGGCACTACATGGATGTGTTACCCAGAAGTTAGTAATCTGTATGAATTAGGTGTATCTTTATGTTTGATAAACATCGTATTTTAAATTGCAAAAAATACCACCACAGCACCAACATCTTTTTTAACTTGTTTGTCCACAATATCTCCTCTTTCAAAAGATCTTGTGGCTACTAAGCTGTCCCTTTCTTCTTCACCACTTCAGTGCTTATCGCTTCCCTGACTTACCAGAACAGTAGCGACCACAGTGCTTTGTTAACCGAATTTAATAAATAAGGATATGCCAAATTTGTACAGATTACTAATGTTTGGCTGTCACAATCAATGTTGAATCAAATCCAGTGGAATTGGAAATCAAATTGATCTGGGACCTTATGAATCGGACTTGAATCGATTTGGGAAATCAGTGATGCCTCTGTATCCCATATCTGAATCATAGCTGTAAGGGTCTCTATATCTGTCCATTAGCTTGTTGCTACTTTGACTCTGTCGGAGCACTGAGAATCCAGCCCCGTTCCTGTAGAAAGGGGGTTTGACTGAGTTACCTTGGGCTGTGTGTGGTTCCTGAGAGTCGGGCCTTGTCCAAGTAAAAAGGTGATTTGGT